>BQNB010055176.1:0-39227 GCA_026074375.1 Tanacetum coccineum
GGGTATTAAGCTCCACTTTGGCTTATTCAGCTTATTTCATAAGCTCATTTTGTTCCTAGTAGCTTTTTAGGTTAGTATAGTTAGTTGTTAAGTTTATTTGGCCTCTTACCTAGCTTATTTGTCCAACAGCTTAGTGCATTTTATCCTTTTTAGCTTAATTTTAGTGTCCTGTCATTATAAGCTTTTTCCAGCTTATTTAGTTTTAGCTTTTAGTCTTTTTAGCTTATTTAGTTTAGTCTAGGCCCCCTCTTTAGCTTATTTAGTTTAGACTTAGCTTATTTGTCCACAAAGGCAAATGCCTTAGCTTTTTAAGCCTTTAAGCTTATTTTTGCATTCTGTCATTTTCAAAGCTTATTTACAGCTTTTCAAAAAAAGTTGTAGTTGAGAAAGTTGTTAAGCCCTACGAGCTTAACAACTTTGCTTTACGAAGTTTTTCCAAAAAAAGAGAGGGAAAGACAAGGGGTGACCCGGGTGAGCAAGACTCGAACCCGGTACCCCTCGATACATTCCCCCTTTTTTACACACTCATACCGCTGCGCCCTTGGGACTTTTTCGTTATAGTCCCAAGGGCCTTGGTATTTAAGGGTGTTTTGGGCTTATAAGCGAATAAGCTGTTATAGCTTATTTACGGGCTTATTTTTAAGCCAACTTTTTGTTTCTTATTTTTCGTAGGTAGAATATAGTGTTAAGTATTTTAGGAAAAAATTTCAGAATTTTTCGAAGTCATTTAGTATTTTTTACAATTTAATTTCGTTAAAAGTTTAAAAAATTCATAAAAAATACAAAAATTATCAAAAAAATATTTTTCTTTTTTAGAAAATTTTCTTTAGTCATATAGTTTGTAGGAAAAATACAAAAATTTTCGTAGGGTCATTTTTGTAACTTTTCGTTTTTTAAAGAGCGGTCCGGGTGCGGTTTTTTGTCTTGACTCGTTTTTGGGTCAAACGAACTCCGTTTTCAGTCTAGTCTTTTTCATTCTTCGTTATTTGTCCCCTAGAGTAGTCTAGAAGTGAAAGTTTCTTCGTAGGGTTAATTTTGAAGAATTTAGGTTTTTCCCCCTTAGTTCAGGAATCGTGCTCTCGTTTTCTAGCTTAATTTCATAATTTTTAGGATTTTCTTAAACGTTTTTATTTGTTATTGCTTAATTTAACTTCCTGCACTCTCAAATCATTTCTCTCCTTCCAACTCAAATCTTCCGACTGTATCGATTTTCCAGTACAGCCTCGTTGGGGATAAACGACCCGGGAA
This sequence comes from Tanacetum coccineum, assembly GCA_026074375.1. Classification (NCBI taxonomy): domain Eukaryota; kingdom Viridiplantae; phylum Streptophyta; class Magnoliopsida; order Asterales; family Asteraceae; genus Tanacetum; species Tanacetum coccineum. Next base: position 1,249 of record BQNB010055176.1, read on the forward strand.
CATTCTATACTACTTCTCGGTTTTATTGACTTTGTTTCTAGACTATTCTTACTACATATATTCTATATTTTATTATATATTATATATATTTTAAGGTGTAGTTTGGACGGATCAGAGGTTAATATATTGATCCAACAAAACACATAGGGAGGAAAGAGTTTATATGATGAGTATATGATCTTTAACCAATTTGCTTACAATCATTTGAATTTTTTCAATAATTAAAAAAATAGAACCTCTAATGATTATCAAAACACAAGCCGGGGCAATGCCCAAGTCTGAACAATAATTAACCTAAGTAACAATTAGATTTTTCATAAAGACTAAGCCCGGTGCAACGCACGGGTGGGCATGTCTCGTATGAGTAGTGCCGCTACATTACCGGCCGTAAGGTAAATTACTACATTAAATAGTGACAAAGTTAAAGTTAGTATATCAACCGACCTAATTAAGGTTTAATACATTTTCCAAATTAGATTTATACTTACGTAATGTATATACACTACTAATTACTAGTAACATTTTACTAGCTAGACTCTAATTTCTAATTTTCTATAGTGATTCAATGATTGAAGAGATTACTGCACATATCTTACCAATTTTTTCAATTCTTTGGTCCCCAGTTAGAAAGGTTCATCGCCTTTGATTATATAGATGATGTTAATAAGATCTTCAGTAGAAAGTATCTTATTTATGTTTTCCCGAGTTGTTTGAATATGTATACATTGTCCATGAACTGTATACTAATTTGCTATATGTCTGTGTGAGTAGTTGTCATTTCCATTGATTCTCTGCCTCTCAATCTGTCCCACCAATGCATGTTACTTAATTTGTTGCATTTTTTTATTGAATATAAAGTAAATTTTGTGTCAGAAGTTTGTTCTTATAAATTGGTTGGCAGATCAAAAGAATGAGTCGCCATCGTCAAGGATGTGGTGGTCTAATTTAACCCAATTGAACTTTGATGCTGGTGAAGGTTTACATAAGATATCAAAGGACCCGGCACTGTGTTTTTCAGAGTGTGATAAGTACGTCAACCAAGTGAACAATGTCATTCGAAGATACAACCACCCAACTGTTCATGACTTCCGGGTTTGTTTCCATTTTGATGATCAAGGTGTTATTAATGAATGGCTCCAATTTGCTATAAACAAGAAAGTTGAGTTTCTTGAAGTGGATGCAATTGATCGCTCTAGTTTAAAAATCCCGTTAGGATTATTTGGAAGAAGACACCATGTGGTGCTTCTTAAAAAACTGATGTTGAAGAAGATTGATGTGACAGATGATAATATTGTGGAAATTGTAGCAAATTGTCCACATCTTGAGACGATATCAATCCATGGCTCGTACCGCTTGGAAAATATTCGTGTTGGTGGACGAGCACTTAACTTGAAACACATTGAAATAGTGGATTGTGTTTGGATGAATTCCATTTATTTATCTGATTTTGACCTTGTATCTTTCACCTGCAAATTCTTGAATGGTTGGCCAATAGATTTACGTCTCACTCAACTTCCAAAACTCAAACGACTTGACATTCATGGAATTAAGGGGATGGAAAATAATGTACCGAGGGACGGATCTATTTGTTAAATATGGGGGGCAAGTGCCCCCCATGGCTCATCGAAAAAGTCGAAAATTTAGTGTAATTTTGACCTTTTTCGAAAGTGTCCCCCACTCGAGATTCAAATTGCCCCCCACTCACGTATTAAAACCCAAATTCAACACTTTAAAATCTTATAAATCCTTATCTCTAACTAAAAATACTTGATTTATCATTTCTATCTTAGTTTTTTCTTCCACATTTTGTTACCATTGCCAAAAAAAAATTGCCCCCCACAATCGATATTTATGGGTCCGTCACTGTGAGTGACATATCATCGTGTGCTCTATTCCTGGAGGCTATTTCCATAAGTATATATCATCCTGAGGTTAGACTATGTTTATTCACAATCTTTCCCAACCCAATCTCTTATTAAAATATTGTTTTGTTACTCCTCCACCTATACAACCTATACATACAACGAATCTTAATTTTTTCATCATTTATCAACAACCCAACTTAACATATAATATTATTTATTTTATATTTAATTTATTACATAGAATGTCAATGATATTGTGACAGGTGTAGGTTGGATGCATAATTTAAAAGTCATGGAGTGAACCGGTCGTTGATATAGTTTGGTTGCTTTTGTACTTTTCATAATTTAATATTGTATATGACCCCCCAACCGGTTGGTCAAGAGCTATGGATAAACATAGTCTTAGTACTACTCCATCTCTAACTTCACGCGTTTTTTTATAATCTTTCTATTGGAGTATTGATTATCTTATTTCTGCAGAGAAATAACTGTTAGTTAATAAGGCATTTAGGTCTGACCCACTTGTTTAGGCCCGTTTAGTTTCTAGGGTTAGGTTAGTTTTGTGTTATAAACAATGTTGCAAAAAGCGTGAGTCGCTAGCCAGGCGGTCGACCACCCTGTAGCCTGTAATCGGTCTAGGCGCGATTAATTGGTGTTTAATCGGTTTTGCAAATTTTATATATAAATTTCAAAGTTACTTGTATGAAATGGATACAACACTTTAAATACACTAAAATTAAATGAGTTCAAAGTTACATTGTTCAAAATATAGACATAGATAATAAAAGTTAACAGTTAACAATTCAAAGTCACATTGTAAATAAAAAAATGTTTGACTTTTGTTGACCGATTAGGCCGATTTGATCGATTTTTGACCGATTTGATTTTTCACCCGATTTGCCTTATTTTCCAAGGTGTATGGCTGAGTAGCTTGGAATCGGCGATTACAAGGCCGCCTAGGCCGATTTTTGCAACATTGGTTATAAATACTCTTGTATTCTCTTTGTTTTATAATCAATTCAATAATATTTTGCATTATATCTTTAGTTTTTACATGGTATCAAGAGCGTAGGATCAAGTCGCTATATATTGTCATCCTCCGGTCATCAACTAATTGTTGGTGATCCGGAGGGATCCCGTTTAAGGTTTGTTTAGCTATGAAGAAACAAAAAGTTTGTTGATCTTGTCGTCGATTTGTTTGCCGCCGTTGATTTTAGTTCTGTAGTTGTTTTCTAAAAGGTTAGTATACATGTTAATTGGAATATGTTGGAATCATGGAATTAATTAGTATTGCATGGGTATTCATTATATGATGTTACTGATCTAATCGGTTTGACAGTTCATTGATTATTGATGATCTCAACTTGATTACTTAATTATAAGATATTACATGATGTTGTTATTGGGTCGGTTACATGTTTAATGAATTTGGTACATGATTCTGGTATTTGTGTATTATACCTTTATACTAAAGGTCAGGATTGTATTCTCAATGCCTGCCTTAAATGCAAACTGGCCCGACCCATTTTTCTCAGGTTTCCCATTTAACTCCCTTAAATGCAGGTCACCCGTTTTCCCTGGGTTTCTCATTTACGTTTCTCATTTAATGACAACCACACGTGTCTCCCTCACAAATGTTTCTCCCTATTCTTCCACCGCCTCTCTCTCCCACTTGCATACACACATATCAAGAATTATTAGTGGTGATTGATGAATTATCGGTGGTCATTCGTTGCAAGAAAACCATCGATTTAACCAGCTAAACTAATGGTTTCAGAGATTCAGTTATGCAAGATTAAAGATGGGTCTTGAGGGTATTAATTTGAGGAAGATTGGAGATATGATTCTTGATATGAGTCATTGTTTTAAATGATTAGATGTATGCATGTTGTATTTTTATTTTTTTTATATTTTGAAATTAGGGTTTCATGATAATTTTTAAATTAGGGGATTTTGTTAATTTTGTATTTTGTGATAATTTTTGTAGGTTATGTTGCTGATGCTGTTTGTAGCCAACGAGTTTGAGGCGTTTGTTTTGCAACTTACCTTCATGCTGTTGTTTGCAGTTAACTATTGCATTGTGGCGAGGCGAGCATCTTAAGCTCTCAGCTATGGTGGACGTTTATTCTTTTATCGATTCTTTACATACCCGCACTTCATGGTTAAAAAACAAACTGATTTTTTAAGTGTTCTTACCGGTATTAGGGTGTTTGCCATGTCTTCGTTTTTTGGGGGAGCTACTATGCCTTACAAATAATCTTGGCCCTCTAATACAAGTTAGAATAATGAGTGACGATCGGTGATATTCGTCATGTATCTTGGTCAGGCATCCCAAATGGCATTTAAACAAATGCAAACGGTGCTTGCAACCATGGGGGTATTTGATTGCCTTTTGTCCGTGCATAAATTGCGTATCAAATGTGTATGAGATGTGCTCATAAGCCGTAAATAGGCCATAGTTGCTCACTATGTTTTTTATGGCTTGAGCACATTTGTGACGTGATGCTTAGTTGCATTTGGTTTCAGTATCTCATGCTAGCTTACTATTATGATGCTATTGCATTCATCCGTTTGTTATTGCTCATGGTGAGTGGAAGCAACGTGTACCTTGCAACACCACGCGAGTGGTCTTTGCATCCATGGTGTGCGATGAATCTATTGTGGGCGATGAAGACACCACCGCGTTTGTGTCTTTATTATTTTGCGACTACCAGAGTTTGGGATCGTGGAGGGTGAGATCGACCCGTATCTTGGCAGGCAGCACGACTTCATGCTTGTAGCCACGACGGGTCGCAGACCATATTATCTCACCCCGCACTCACAGGTCTGAGCCTTACGGTTTGACAAAGGTGTTATGCGCCTGTTTACAATGCGATGTTCTGATGATTGGTTTGTTATTGTTTGATCATGATGCGACGTTCTGATGATTGGTTTGTTAATACCTGAACAGTGTGGTATATTATACCTTTATATTAAAGGTCAGGGAGGTGTTCCCAATGCCTGCCTTAAATGCAGTTAATGCAAAAACCGGCCCGACCTATTTTTCCCGAGTTCATCATTTACCTGCCTTACATGCAGTTAATGCAAAAACTGGCCTGAGCCATTTTTTCAGCCTTTGCAGCCATGGTTCGCGATGAATTGCGACTAACAGAGTTTGGGATCGTAGAGAGTGAAATCAACCCGTATCTTGGTGAGGCAGCACGACTTCTTGCTTGCAGCCATGGCGGGTCGCATACCATATTATCCCACCCCGTGCTCACAGGTTTGTGCCCCACGCTTTGACAAAGGCATTCTGCGCCTGTTTACAATGCGATATTCTTATGATTCGTTTGTTAATGTTTCGACCACGTTTGGTTGCATTTGATTACGCTTGATACAGTTATCCTGTGGCAGCTTATTCGCTCTTGATCACGACAAGCGACAGCAGCTCATACCTTGCAGCACCACGAACGTGGTGTTTGCATTTGTAGTTGTTTTGTCGCGTTCACTGATATCACAGGGAACTTTAAATGTGACGACATTGTTATAGACTACCATTTCAGATGTGCTTATATGTTACTCACTGAATGATTTGTTTTATCTACAAAACTATTACTTTGAATGTGTGTTTTGGAATTCTGAATAATATGTGGTTCTATTTGTGTTGTATGGAAGTGGGACATAGGCGATGGAAGAATAAGAGACACATGTGTGTTAGTATTAAATGCATAGGAGATCCAGATCAGGACGGGTTGCCAATAAATGCCTTTCACCTGAGTTCTGTCTTTTGTATAAAGCGTACTAACATTAATATCTAAGGATTGTTTTAATGGTTGTATGATATTCCGAGGCTGTGATGAGTTTGAACGGGTCCGGTTAAAGCCGAGATTACCCGTATCTTGGCAGGGCAACCTGTGAGGGTTGTAGCCATGGCGGGTGTATCCTCTTTTTCCAAAATGATACCCTATCTGAGCCTATACGAGAAAACTGCTATATTGAATGTCTTTGATATTTTAAGTTTTCTCTATCTGAGCCTATACCTAGATGATACTTATTCACTGTTGATCACGACGAGCGATGGCAGCCCATACCTCGCAGCACCACGAACGTAGTGTTTGCATTTGTAGTTGTTTTGCATAGGAGATTCGGGTATGCTCTATTTCTCTTATAGGGTTTTCTATAGTATTGTTTTAAATGATGTAATAAGATTTTTAGTATGTTCTATTTTTGTCGGAGTTTTCTATAGTATTGTTTGTAAATGATGTAATAATGGCTATTTTAAATAATAGTGGATAACCGCTAATAAAGCCTTCATTGGCGTGTCAAATGGGTTGTTCTAATTAGTAGTGTCAAATAGATAAAATTACCAGATTTTTAGTTGTGCTATTCTGAAATTATTGATATTCTTTTTTGTACGGTTAGGGTGAATCAAAAGCTAACGTGTCATGTGAATTTGAATCAACTAGACACAAAACTTCTCTGTATTGACATATTAAGGTAACCAAACATTTCAACCTTATGATGTTTAGTAAAAAAGTGAGTGGTGCAATGATGCATCCCATAGTTGTTTCGACTGACTCACTCAGACACATGGAAAGATTGAGCAGGTGAAGGAAAGATTGAGGAACTCAAACGATTATCAGGCATGTATTGAGTTTATTCAACATTACTGCACACATAATATTACGCGACCACAGATGCAAATGCAAATGCAGGTACATGTTTACATATATTCTATGTCCATGGTGAACGGTAATACAAAGTAAGCTGAAAAAACATGACCCAGAACAACTAAAATAGTTATGGGGTGAATTTACATAAACTGAAAAGACATGACCCAGATATAAGTTGTTCTGAGGTGAATTCACATAAGCTGAACTAAACCACTTATATCTGGGGTGAAAACTTAACTACTTACTTTTTTCACATAAGCTGAAAAATATGGTTATATCCTTTACACCTGTGAACAATTCGAACTTAGTAAAATTTTGAGGTGATGTAGAACCACTTTTAGCAAACATGTTGCACTATCTTTGGGTAACAGGTCATTATAGATTGGGACTGCTTATTAAACGGCTTACTTTAGAGCAAGTTTGGTGAATAGGCTAACCAAACTATTGCTCGCATAAAATGGTCGAAGAAGGTTATATCAATGTGACAAACAAGTCTAGGCTAGGTAAGGGTTTTGCAATGATTACTTTCAAACATGCAGCTTTGTTCACCACTTCAACAAATGCAAAATCATGTACACGGCTCAAGTCAAGGGAAGTTCTGGGAAGGTATGCGTAACACCCCCAAAATCAAGTAGCAGCGGAAAGGTAACAATGGGGTGCTACGTCAAAGTACAACAATCAAGATATAGGAAACGACCTTAAATATACGTTTTAAGATAAGATTTCATTCGATGTCATAGCAAAATATCAGGTTCATACATACGTCCCATAAGTTTTATAGTCATAACTTTTTATTAAACAAAAGGCTTCATATAACAAAGATGGACTTAGTTTTAAAGATAATAAAAGTTGATAAACTTTAGAATAAAACACAGAATCCGTCTTCTTCATTGATATTTGCAACGGCTCCGGTCCAATCTTCTTACCCTAGGACTGAAATTTACATGCTAAAAAGTAAACACAAGGTTGATGTGAAATCATTTGGTTTATCGGTTTAAATAAATGGTGGACCACATGATCGAAGTAATAGTAGAATCTGATACACATTCAGAAGTCCATAACATTTATTTATTGCACTAAGCTCATGACACCGAAGCCTTAACTAGATTTTGTGCCCCAATCAAAAAATAGGATGCTTGCCAAAACACCTAACACCTTCTCAATGTTAAAATGCACCGATCAAACTAGTGACCCAAGTTTAAGGTGGGGATTGTCTGTCCCGATAGATCATCCATAACACTAGCGCTAAACTATTATAGCAATTTAAGGTTCATGATAAATAGGGACTTCACGGCAAAGGTAACTTAGGCATTAATATCGGTAGTAAAATCTTGGATAGCATTACACTTTGAAAACACTTGTGTCCAAAAGTAAAACATAAGCAATGTAATTAACCCCTTAGATTTTGTAAAAACAATTGTAAGGAAAAAAATTGGGGCTATGACTCACCTTGAGTGAATGGAAATCACAAGTATTCAAATAGAAAATGCGTCTGGGTTATCGCTACTTAGGCAACACATAATCATAATATGAAACTTAACCACTTGTGTCCAATTGTAAAGCATTGCATGTTTTTTACCCCAAAAACTTTATAAAACAAAAACTTGTAAAACGTGGGGCTAGGAACTCACCTTGAGTGAGTAATGCCAATTATATCATAAATAACGCGTCACGCGAATTGATCAAATGCAACCTAATTAAATTAAGGTCGTATAAGCACTAATTACATTAATTACTCCTACCATGCATATGTCTATATAGCTAATCACCATCTAAATGTTTAAGTGAAAACATGTTTATAAAATTAAAACGTTTATAAACATACTTTTGGTAAAATCGTCATAACTTTCACGTTTCTAATCCGTTTCTTGCGTTTCTTATGCCCATCTTTTCGTATTAAGACGGGCTATCGATATTTGACATTTTTATAATTTTGGTCACCTGATGAACAGTAACTTTTACTGTTCACACCAGACATGAGTTTTATTTAAATCATATTTGTTGTCGTAAAACCCGTAAATGTCATATTTTATTCGTTATAGCTCCGTTTTTAACGATTCTTTTGAGCAGGATCTCGTAATAGAAAGTTCTATAATTTTATGAGGTTTACAAAAATATAACTTTCTGTCATGAATAGTGTTTTTACTGTTCATAGTTTATAAAATTATTTTTATAAACTTTTAATTACCGAAAACCCGCGAAATTCATAACTTATTCGTTATAAATCGAAAAATTGCGATTCTTATCATTTTGGAATCCTAAAAATGTGTTTTAGTTGATAAAAATATCAAACTTGCTGTTTGATATAAATTTTATAAAAGTTATTTTATAAACTCCGTTTAATTAGCGTATAACTCGTTTTTAACGTAACTTTTTCGTTATTAATCCGTTTGACAAGTTTCTTACCTTTTCGGAATCGTCGTGAAATGTATTATCTTATAAAAACATAAAATAAGTATGTCTTATACACGAATTTGGACAGAATGTTGGCATGTCCTTCATGAGTCCAAAATTAAGTCTTGTTTCCTTGTTTTCACCTTATGACTTTTACCACTAGTCTTATATTTTATATTTATCATATATATTACATGTATATTATGTCCATAGTCCATTAAGGTCCTTTTTGTCCCAACATTACAAGTCCTTTATTTTACATAATAAACCATAACTTTTATAATTAACCATAAATCACTAGTTTTTATATATAGTTATTTTACATAAAAACCATGTGTGTACAAGTCTTCTCATCATTTATATTCTTATATTAATAATCATACAACATTAACATAAGTCCATAATTAACCTTAACTTGTCATATGTATTTCTTTAACTTGAAACATATTAAGAAACCATAAAAACCCTAATTAACCCATGATCATGTTTACACCAAAACAACATGATACAATATTTTATCATCATTTTTAACATGATATATGTAATAACACAACATGTATATTAGTGTACAAAATGACCATTGCAAGTAATAATTCCATTTACATGTTAAAAATCTTAAATGGTGATTTAACTAAAATAGAAACAACATATGCATAAAAATGAAAACTATAAGAACATAAAGGGTTCTAGTAGACCTTATGATGTATGATGATGATGAACAAAGTAATCTAAACCCTTGTTTAGATAGAAATCCAAAGCTTGCACAATGAAAACCCTAGCTTTCCAAGATAAAACCCTAGTTTCACTTTTCTTGATTAATACTTGAAAAAGGTAATCCAATGCTTGGAAACACCTTAGAATATCTTAGGATGGATGTGTATAGATGTGTATAGGTTGTATAAAATTTTGTATGGATTGTTTATAGGGGGGGTTGAGCCGTGAGCTATAATGGGGTAAAAGGGAGAGTTTTTGATTTTTCTCTAAGTGTTTGTATAGGAAGTGAAGTCTTAGCTAGTTACTTGTATCTTATATGAGAAGTCTTGTTCAATTTCATTAATAGTTGGTCAAGAAAACATGAGGAGGGTTTTATGGGTTCTTGTTTACATGTTCTTAGTCAAAGTGACAAGTTTAGCTAGGTTTTAATGAGTAAGTGTTGTACATTTGACCAATTGACTAGATAATTGACTCATTCTTCTTATTTGTGTTGTTGTTGCCGAGCTAGGGGGAAAGGTTTCCTAGAAACTTTTGCTAGTTACCAATATATATTGTATAAATCTTATAAGTTACAAGTTGTATTTTGTAAATAAAATGATATCTAGTTGCAAGTAATTGTGTATCCTTTTAATTTCTAGTGTAAAAAGTGTAAGTAACATTTATTTGCCTAAAGTTTAATAAAACTTTAGGTATTAGGTACAATCGAGGGTATTTGTTGAAGCGTTAATAAATTAACGTGCTTCCGGTTACGCTTAAACGATAATTTTTAACTTACGCGATTTAACTTAACTATTAAATTTAAAAGCGAACGCGTACGAGAAAAAAAAATATAATATAGCAGACTTCGTATATGACTGAAAAACGGAATGTTACAGTATGCAAATACCATTTATGGGTCGTTACAAAAGACTTCAAGTTGTTTTAATTTTTACTTTAAGTTGAGTTGGGTGTCTCGAAATGTTTATGTAAAAAATACTATAAAGTAGACGCTATATCTCAAATGTTACATAATTTTTCTACAGGTGGAAAACTTGATTATTGGAGCTCCATGTCATGTGATGGATCAGATGGCTTCTGCGTGTGGTGAAGCTAACAAGCTTCTCACAATGGTTTGCCAGGTAACATGATTCTAATGGTTGTTCATGCAAGTTGGGTAACGGGTTAAAATTTTGTACCAGGCAGTGGTCTGGTCCGACCTTGAACACTTTCTACTAAGATATATAATATCTCAATAATACGAATAACTTAATTAAATGTTTTAGTAATTACATTCGGTATTTTTACCATATTGACAGGCTCAACAACAACTACTACATATCGCACATATATCTTGAGAAGCGAAAAGATAGGTACTTCTAGCTCGCATAATGAAACAGCTTTTGTTTCCTTTTTGTAGTTTCTTGTGCTCCTACTTAATGATGGTTTAATAGCAAAGAGAAATGCTTAATAAGCTCCCACCATGTGCTTATTGCAAAGTCATAAACCAAAATGAAACAAACACCTAGGAGTTTGCTTGCTCCATCTCAATTAATCTCTATAAAACCTAACAGCCTAAGCTAAATAGGTACGTATTCAAGTCTTTTCTGTTCATATTGGAACTAAGGAAAACTAAACCCACCATGACATTATTTATTGTATGTTTGGGATTGGGATGATTTGAAGGTCCTTCCTCCATTCTCTTACTGATTAGCTACATCTAATGGTGTTTATTCTCCCATAAGGCAACATAGGTTTTACAAACCCAATCCAAGCATTGGTTCGGCATACGCTTTTTAGTTTATATTGAACTTAATATAGATTATTTATTTTCCATACATCAATGAATTAAGAATATTTAGATTGATCAATCTTTTATAACACCTACGCCACATTTTGTTTGGACAGTTATACTACTATTTGCATATTTTAACGCCCTACGTTATGGTAATGAAAGTGGGGATTGCATTGGGAACTAAAGTAGGGTAATTGACAGACAACGAAATGTAACACCACCAAAAATACACTACAATTTGCCAGCGGTAATACCACTGGGGGTGACTTCACTTCATAATACACAGGCGCTAGATAAAGTGAAAAAACCTCTAAGTGTCGTTTGAAAAAGTAATCTCGTTGATTTAATCAAAATCGGAATTTGATTATAACCAAATGTACATAATTGCATTCCCAATTGATAAAGCTGAAAGTATAGACTCCGTTGCAACTTCATGAAATCGAGCATTTAATTTCCAAATCCTGAGAAAACATGCTTAAACAGGTCATCATCCATAAAGCCCCTTGCGTGACAGGTCATGTTTATGTTAATACAATAATGCTAGCAGTTTCAATTAGTGTATCCTGACCTATGGTATCATAACAAGTGTATTTAAAAACGTTTAATGATCTACTTGTCATACCCCTAAGTTTCATTAAAATAATTGTGCGGACCATTTTAAATCCTTAAATGTCCTTCCAAAATGTATGTTTTGATTTTTAGAACTCATATTAGCTGTAAAATTGTTTAAGACCATTTCTATCCCCAAATAGGTCCCAAAATGTTCGTATCAAACGTTGGATCACAAATTCCAAAGTTAAGTTGTGCCTCCTTATTCAAGTGTGTATAAAAACCATGATTTACACATTACATTTAAGTTCATGATCTGTGTCGTATAGTTTGTATGTCTTTGCCTACTTTATTCAAGGCATAGTAAAAGTGTAACCTATCGTAGGTGTTCTAACCTCCAAGAGAACCACCCCGGCGATAATAAAGATTATGTTCCCCAGGTTTCGGTGTCCCCTCCAAGGACACAGGGCAATTTATAAAAGAATATGTTGCCCCCGTTACCGGTGTCCCTTCCAAGGACACCGCGGGCTCAATAATATGTTATGTGATGTTGACCCCGCAGGCGCCAATCCAAATCGTTAATAGTCATGGTATAACCGTCGTTCCCGGTGATAGCTAGTCACCGAACGGGGATAGTCTATCCCAAATAGATCTATCTGTTATAACATTTCAGCGCTCACCTCCAAGTGGTTACAGTTCATGCAACCCGTAGCTAATACATTATCATCAAAGTATAAAATGCGTTTACGTTCAAAAAGTAACCCCACGTATTGTATTCCTCGCGTGATATATAATATGAGTATGTAAACCAAATCTGGTATCAAACCATGTAATTGAGTTTGTAAACTAGTATGCAGACGATGTTGAAAATTGAGCATCGTAACGAGTTTAAATCAACCGTTATTTTTGATTTTGTAACAAGCATGTTTTCTACACCCACAAAATCTATGTTAAACATGTTAAAACGTCCTGGGGCTATGAACTCACCTTGAATGTTGAAGAACGATTTGATAGGTAGGACATCTTATTCACTTTGATGATGAAGAATGATTGACAGATAGGCATCTAATATGCACAATACGAACTGAAGACGAAACTGCCTGACCGAGAAGATGCAGCTTAACTTAACGGCTAAGTCCCACTAGCCTAGGATAATGTGTTTGGGTTTCCCGGTGAATTCGTATTTGTCAACGCGACGCCGTTGATTAAAGTAATTTAGTTTTAACGTTGTTATAGTTTGCGGTGGCTTAAATAAATAATTTGAAAATACACGCAAAGGGGGTGTAGTTTATATCTCTTTATATATTACTTATTGAAAAATAACCTCCTATCTATTTCTTACCGTTGAATTATAATATAAAAAACGTCTCCAACCGTAGATTTATCGACAAAAGTATATAACTATATTGCTAGTATTATATTACAAATGTGTGAATAAATATCTTTAAACCCTATTATTTCGGACAGCATTTCACAATTGGTATTCAAACTTTGAATTAAAAGTAAACAAATTGTAATTAAAGTATATATATTAAAACAAATCGTGATGTTTGTAACAGTTCATAACCCATTATAAATATAAACTTAATATTTTATAAATTATGTTTCGTTCCTCTTTTGACAAGTCGTTTCCTAAAAAACTGTCACGTCTTAATGTAAAACATATAGTTTTCGTTCCGTTATTGTTTGTCATGGCCTTATTGTCCATAGTTATTTTTTAATTACTTTAAAATATAACTTTAGTTCTTTATCGGTTTCATAAAAAGAATTATACTTTTTGTATACCCCAACATTCTTAAAATATAAATGTCTATTGTACACTTCGCCATGAAATTCACGTTTGATATATAGTTTTACATTTCAGTATTTTTACTGTTATTTTCCTTTTAATCTTTATATATAATATATATATATATATATCAGTTAATATTTTTATATATTTATTTATTACTTTATTTAGATTATTGTGCTTTTTCTGCGGTTCTATAAATTATCTCAACAATGTCCGCGTTTCATAGATATAACAGTATTCTTATTTATATATGTTCTATCTTAATTTAATTCCAATTAAATAAATATTATATGTATTTAACCGATTATTAACCACCTATAAATATTGTCCCGGTTTTTAATTATTTATAATAACCTTTCGTATTTTCGTTTGTTGTTTCAGAGATATTTATAATAAAACCAAACGAAATCTTTTGTCGTGATTTATGCTAATCAAACGCTCCTTCGGTTTTTTCTGCTATACCAAAAAAACAAACCATTTTGTTGTCTTCTTCTAAACCCACATGCATTCTATGTCATTTTCGGTCCTATCCCAAAACGTGCCCTAGTTGTTCTATAACCAAAAACAAACGCACCTACTAGTGCAAAACCCAACCAAACCACCCACGTTTGGGCTGAACCTAATACCTAAACAGACCCTAATTGCTACCAAAAAAAAAAAAAAATAAACAAAAAAAACAAAAAAAAAAAAACAAAAAAAAAAAAAAAAACAAAATAAAAAAAAAAAAAAAAAAAAAAAACAAAAAACATATCAATAAAAAAAAAAATAATAATAAAATAATTTAAAAAATTAAAAATAAATAAAAAAAAAAAAAAAACTACAAACTAAAAAAAAAAAAAACAAAACTAAAAAATAAAAAAAAAAAACAATAATAAAAATATAAAATAAAAAAAAAAATAAAATAAACAAAATATAAAAAAAAAAATAAATAATAAATAACCAAACGGGATCCGCTAGTGGTGGACCCACAGCAAACCAACACCCCTTAAGGCCGGCGGCTTCGCCACCCACAAGAACCCCTCGTTGGTGTACTGCCACAGTCAAAACAACACCCCTTTGTTGCTTATAAACCTACAAATAACCTACACTATTTGCTCGTCCATAACAACCAAACGCAACCTTGGTGCACCAAACAAACACAACGCAGCTTTCCGCTGCTGACCCGGAAACCCACATACACACACCCCTTACTTGAGTTAAGTCCCTAATCGACACCACCGTTGGCTGCGAACCAGCACGATGCCAAACCCCACGGCTGTTTAATAAGCGAACCAACAAACACATCCCCACGATTGCCCCGTTGTCATTACACCGAACAACACGCTGCAACACTAGTGATTCGTTCAACCTCAACCCCGACACCCGGCTGTTTGACAGCCATGACGACAACCCCCCCCCCTTGTTTATACCAAACAAATAACCAACGCACATACCTATGGTGTTGGTTTGACCACGCGCACCCCCATAAGATTCCCCTTTCCGGTGGAAAACCAACCCCTTACAACAAAAACACCCCGTGTGGGGTTTTAACAAACCAAAAGCCCCTTTTTATTTCTCAACAAAACCAATCCAAGCACACCATCGGGCTGTTTTTGATATACCAAACCCAACGCAACCGGTTGGATTACGTGTCGCCCCAAAACGCAACTCGTTGCGTGGTGGCTACTCAAACCAAAACTTGACACCCTTTATTGTTGTTTACAATCACACCGCACCAATGTGGTGTTAATAGAACCATACACCGGATCGCTCCTTGGGTAAGTGGACGACGGTGATGACCGTTGATGATATGGAGCTGATATTGATTGATGATGGAGATGTTGTTGTGGCTTGCCGAATGGGGAGGGAAGACGGCGCGTGGAGGAGAGTGAGGTATCGGGTCTGGTTCTAGATGCCGGCTCACGAGCTCAAGCGTATTGAACTCATCCGCGGAAAAATCCAGCCAGGAAAAGTTGTACCGGCGGCGGACGTTTGGTGACGGTGGCCGGATTCTCCTTGACTGGCCGGCGACGGAGGTGGCCAGTAAATAATGGTGGGAGAGAGGATTTTAGGGAAGTAGTGTGTGTTGATAATATGAGATAGAAATGAAAAAGATGTATATAAAATTTTATATATAATTACTAAACTTATATACTTAAAAGAGCCAAAATTGATTATATAGTCCAGGGTTCGTTTTGTAACTTTTTCATATACTTTTTGATAAAAGCGGTTCGGGAACATTTGAGCGTCCTTATCGGTACGTATTCAAACTTTCGAAACTTGGCGCCATTGTTTTCTAATTCATTTTTCTGATTAATAATGTGTATTCACTTTGTTAATTTTTGTCATAAATATTTTACTTTTATTAAATATCAATCATCATGTTAATCATTTTTCGTTGATCTACGGTTTCGTCTTGTCCGAAATAAAATTTGATTTCAACTCGAGTATTCGCGTTATCCGAAACGCTTTTAATTAAAATTATGACTAATTTATTTAATATTTTTATTATATAAATACTGATAATTAAAAACAATTTTAATTGTTTTTGTGTGTCCGCGTTGTATATTGTTCGAAAAAATGTTTGCGGTGCTGTTTTAGCCCTTTTCGAGTCGTTTCAGGGTCTCGGGCAACAAATCTGAAAAGTTGTCCAGAATGTCGTTTACATCAAATTGCTTTAGAGTCAGAGTCATGAATTACTGTGATTAGTATGATGTTTCGTATATGTCAAGACCAGAGATCCTAAAAGTCAAACAAGGTAAAACAATTATATAAAAATTCGGAAAATCTCAGATGTTACAGTTACCTACCCCTTTTAAAGGAAATCTCGTCCCTGACGATTAAAACTGTGTTATCCGCTTAGTGTGTCTAGAAAAGACCTATATTTACGAAACCTGTTGACACATGTCGCTGATAAACTTTATTCAGCAATATCCGGTGTTTCTACCCTCTTAATACTACTTAAATTCTCGGATAGGCTTGAACCAAGATATCCAAATCCATTAGAATAGGTATCTTCCGTAGGGAAATCAATCTTTACATGGTTATAATTGGTATAAAACGCTTTATGTAGAAAGCTCTTAATAGTAAACAACCACTAGGAGTATTTGTTGTCGCTGTGGTTTATGTCTATTAAAGTGATTATTGTCTCTAAGGCAGAGTCTGGTTTATGCTATATGTAATGTTCGATCATAATAACGGATGAGGCTAAAGCAGATGCAAGTATCCAACTTTACCTCTGGCTGTAATAAATAGTACCATGACTTAAATTGTGTGTACCATTGGTTTGCATGTATTAATTCATGAATACGATACTAATGTGATTATCTCGGTTAAGGTGGGTTTCGATCTCTTAGTGTTAAAGTTTGTACGATCTGGGACTCACATCCAGACCCAATCAACAGCAAACCATAACGACGATAAAACTACTAACAACCGGTGATGGGGAATGCATGAGGGTGCGGACCCTCCGTGGGACGAACCAATATCCAAGATTAAAAGTTCAATAAATGAGAGGTGCTCGAGAGAGGCCTTATGCGATTAATCGGCGGGATTTGGTACTAGTCGGGAGTATTTAGTTCGATGTAATCATGCTCAATTTGCTAAACGTGCTGGAAACACATCTGTTTGTTCCACAGAAAACAGTCTCTGATTGCCGAGGACGTTGGCAACGGGCATTTCTTAAGAGTAATAACTCAAGGAATGGAGTTTAGGTTTAGTCCCAGTGAGTCCTAAGATTCTGTCGAGTGGTAGAAACGATTGTGTTTCTAAGGGACCTTTTTCAACAGATCATGGAGATTTTCGAATGTTGGTTACATACTCTGTCATATAGGATACCATCTTTGCCACACTCATTATATTTCAATTTTTGCTAAAGAAGAGTCCTATATCTTTCTGTAAATATTCAATTGATAATAACTTATGGTTCGGGTTGATTTAATTAATGTATTTACTTCTACTGAAAAGAGCGTCCCCAATACTTTCATATAAACAGATTATAAATCATACTACTTAATAATTCACGATTATGCACAATTACGGTACCCACAATCTTGACAAGGTGAACGGATGGCATTGTCGATGCATGTGCTCTAAATGAGTATGGGAGAGTAGATTTCAAAACTCGTTATTTGGAACGATGGGGAGTAAAAACTCGCCGGCGTAGATCAAGTTTGAGTTATGTTAGTGATTGAGTACCTTGGTTAGAGTAAACAGGTAAAAGTCTCGATAAAACCGTCAGCATAGCATTTTTTTCATTTAACATCTTCCTATTACAAGTCCCGCCTATACAAGGACCTTGTAACATTTGATTCATACATAATCCTATGGAGACAGTATTATACGGCCTTCGTGTTAATTGATTATTATATAAATGTATGAAGAAAGTTATATTCTTAGAGAACAATTGTTCAAACTTACAATGTCTGATAACGAAACACCTTAGTGTGATACATTGCGCACACTCCCAATGTCCATTGAAGCAAGATGAGACCATTGTACTATCTCTCTATGTTTATCGAGTAGGAATGAAAATAAAATGAACCCGACACCATTTTCTTTCATTTTGACCCATTTATAAGCAATCGTGGCCTCCAAACACCCATACCACACCTTCATGGCTAGTTTTAGCCTTCATTACTCATCCTACTAGCATACCTTACTCACCTCAGCTAGCTAGGACACTTTTCAAACCCTTAGATACCAAGAAAACTTAAGCACCAAGGGTCTTGAACCTATAAATAGCCGAACTCCCCATTCCTTTCAAATCACACCTCAAAAACTCATATACTCATCAATGGAGTCTTAACTTAGATCAAGGAAGATCAAGAGAAGTCCCTAAGCTCATAATAGAAGCCAAGAATCAAGAAAAACAAAGCAACAAATCCATTACTTTCACTTGATATACTTTTTCCATCAATCAGATTTCCTTATACTATTAAGGTAAGTTCATAGCCTCACTTTTAAATGTAACACCCCCAAAAATACAACAATGCAGCGGAATACCACATGGGGTGCTACTTCATAATACACAGCGCTTAGATACGATACAACTGAGATACGACCTTAAATGTCGTCGTTTGTTAAATCTATTCGTTGATTTAATCAAATCTTGAATTTAATACCACATTTGTCCACTTAATTGCACGCACAATGAAAAAGCTTGAATGTATGATCCCAACGGCACTTCAAGAAATCCGAGAATATAATTTCCCTTTGAGAAAAACATGCTTAAAAGGTCAACATAACCGTTGGGAGTTCATAGGTTTCTGTAATACAAACGTTAGTTTCAATAAGTGTATCCGCCACTGTATATTACAGTGTCTTATTATAAGAACGTTTAGTGAATACTGTATCCCCTTACAGTATCATAAAAATCAATTGTAGTGACAATTAAATCCTTAAATGTACACTTCCAAAATGTATGTATGATTTTGTAGAAATCCAATTTAGCTGTTAAAGTATGCAAGTCCCATTTCTATCCCCAAATAATCCCAAATTGTGTGTGTTGTCAAAGTTGGATCACAGAATATCCAAAATATGGTTTTACCACTTTATTCAAGTGTGTATAAAAAATAATAGATTACCACTTATTCTAAGTTATGAAAAACTAGGCGTAACATAAAAACTATGGGCCATGTGCTACAACGGATGTCCCCACACCTGGACACCCTCACGCACTGAATTACTTGACTGTGATGCCTTCACCGGATGTCATCCACCTGGACACCCTCAGCATTGAATTACTTGACGTGTGCTTACAACCGGATGTTCCCCCACCTGGACACCCCTCGGCAGTTGAATTACTTGACCGTGTGCATACTCCGGATGTCCCCACCTGGCACCCTCAGCATTGAACTACCTTTTAACATACAACGGAGGAGTAACTTCATAATACATTAAAACTATAGTATGCGTTTTAGTTCAAAAACTAAAAAAAGTATTGTTATCCCTTCACGAGATGTATAAATGAGTATGTAAACAAACACAGGTAATCAACCATGTGAAGCGTTTGTAAACATGTATGCAACGAGTCCCCACGAGTTGAAAATGATCACGTAACGAGTTTAAATCAAACACGTAATTGAATTTGTAACAAGCATGTTCTCACCCCAAAATATATGTAAAACATGTAAAACGTGGGGCTATGAACTCACCTTGATGTTGAAGAACGATTGATAGGTAGGCATCTAATTCACTTTGATGATGAAGAATGATTGACAGATAGGCATCTAATATGCACAATGCGAATAGAAGACGAAGCTGCCTGACCGTGAAGACGCAGCTTAACTTAACGGCTAAGTCTCACTAGCCTAAGATAATGTGTTTGGGTTTCCCGATGAATTGTTATGTCAACGCGACGCGTTGATAAAAGATTGAGATTTAATCTTTGAAATGGTTTGGTGGTTGGTTAAATAAATAAATTGAAAATATACCCAAAGTGTGTAATATATATTCGATATATATTACATATGAAAAATAAACCGTTGTATAACTCGTACCGCGAATTATAAAGTAAAGACAGACAACTCAAGGATTAATGAAAAGTATATAATAATTTGCAAGTATTATATAAACTGTGTGAATAAATAATTAAACCCAATTAATTCGACAACTCATTTAATTATTAAAAAGTCCTTGTAGACACACGTCTTTAAGTTATAAATTAAACACACGACGTTTGTAAAACCTTTACAATAGTTTTATAAAATATAAAATAATATTTTATAAACTTATTTTTCGTTTCCTCGACAGGTCGCGTCTAAAATGGTTATCTCAATGTAAAAGTATAGTTTTTCGTTCGTTGTCAAGTTATGATGTAGTTATATTTTAATATATTTTAAAATATAACTTTAGGCCCCTTTTTATCGGTTTATAACATAATATAAACTTTTAGTAAAACATTACTAAATATAAAAGTTATGTACACTTCGCCATGAAATTCCCGTATATATATCGTTTTCCATTTCCGTAAAACTCGTTATTTTCCTTTAAATCAATATATATATATATATATATATATATATATATTGTGATTATCTGCGTTTCCAATATCTCAAATGTCCGCGTTTCCTAGATATAACATATTTATATATATCGTTATATCTAATTTAATTCAATCAATAAATATTATATTTATTTAACCGATTATAACCACCAATAAACATTTGTCCGGTTTTAATATTTATAAAAACCTCTCGTTATTTTCGTTTGTTGTTTTGAGATATATATAAAAACCAAACGAAACCTTATGTCGTGATTCTGCTATTCCAAATGCTCCCTACGGTTTTTCTGCTAAACCAAACAAACAAACCCATTTGTTGTCTTCTCTAAACCCACATACACCCTATGTTATTTTCTGTCCAACCAAATGTGCCCTAGTCGCTTTTCTATAAAACCAACCGCACCCTAATCCATTTTAATAACCAAACGCACTCTTGTTGGTGGAAACTAGCCAAACGCACCCTTTGTGGGCTGGTGACAGCCAAACGCACCCATGTGGTGCGGCTGCCACCCAAACGCACCCCTATTTTTGAGACTGTCGAACCAAACAAACACCCTTGGCTGTAATTTATACAAACCAAACGGACTATGGCTGTTTCGCAGCCCACACCCAACAGCCCCCGGCTGTGAAACCCGCAAACCAACACACCCTTCGGGGCTTACCACCACCCCGAGACCCCAACCCTCCCGGCTGTTTATAACAGCCAAACAAACACCTTCCCCCGGCTGTTTACCCCAAACCAACGCACCCTTCGTGGTGCTTATTTCAAACCCACACGCAAACCAAACACACCCCAGCTGCGAAACCCTCAACCAACCGCACCCTTTTTCGTGACAACCCAGAAACAAACCAATGCTCATGCTGTTAAACCCGAACCAAACCCAACAGCCCAAACCCCCCGGCTGGTCCCCGGCTGTCCCACAGCCTAAACCCGACGCCACACCCCTCCCTCCCCCAACCATACATCCCCGGCTGCTGGTTGTGCTCGACAGCCAACCATAACTCCCCCCGGCTCTTGGCTACTAACCGTCGAAACAAACACCCCCCCTTGGGTGGTGGTTGCAACCGAAACAACCACGCCCTTTGTGGCATCTTTCCGTCAAACCAACAAACACCCCTAATTGCTATAAACCCAACGCACTCTTTGGTTGTTAACCCAACCCGACGCACCCCTTTTCGGGGCTGACCCGACACGAACACCCCCCGGCTCTTGAAATCAAATTCACCCTCTAGTGGTGGTTTATAACAACCAAACACACCCGAGGTGGTGTGTGGTTGTGGTGATGATGTTGGTTGTGGTGGCGTGGGAGTGATGGTGCGACTGCCGGAGAGAGAGGAGGAAGGAAAAATAGCGCGTGAAAGAGAGTGACATAACGGGTTGGATAGATCGGCTCACGAGAATCATTTTTGGGGTTCACCGGAAAACTCCGCCGGAAAAGTTTTCCGACGGTGGTTGGCCGGAGAAGGTGGCGGTGGCCGGTGGTGACAGAGTGGCCGGCGGTGGGGAGCATGCCGGAGAAGATGAGAGGGAGATGGAGAGTTTTTATTAGTGTGTGTGTGTAATAGAGATGAAAAATGATATGAAATGTGTAAAATTTTTATTTATATATAAAAATTATAAAATGAAGTGGTGAGTTAATGATAGTTGAGGGTTTATTATGTAACTTTTTCATATACTTTTTGAAAACGCGGTCTGGACTCATTAGAGCGACATTAACGGGTGATTCAACTCTTGAAACTTGCCCATTGTTTCCTAATCATTATCTGATAAAAATGATTATTACTTGATAATGTTTCATAAATATTTTATAATATTTAATAAAATATCTGTTATTCATTTTGTGAACCGGTTTCGTCTTGTCCGAAATAAAATTGGATTTCAACTCGAGTATTCGCGTTATCCGCAACGCTTTTAATTTAAAATGATGACTAATTTATTTAATATTTTTATTAAATAAATACTGATAATTAAAAACAAATTTAATTGTTTTTGTGTGTCCGCATTGTATATTGTTCGAAAAATGTTTGCGGTGCTGTTTTAGCCCTTTTCGGCTCGTTTCCAGGTCTTGGGCAAAACTGAAAAGTTGTCAGGAATGTCGTTTCACATCGAATTGCTTTAGGGTCCGAGCCGTGAAAACGTGATTTAGATGGTTGTTCTTGTAAGTCAAGCCAGACCTAAAAGTCAAAGGGGTAAAATAGTTATCTAAAAATCCGAAAATTCTCGGATGTTACACATGAGCCTCATCCATTACACTTCCTACCAATAGAACCTAAATTCGATCCATAAAGTACAAACTCTCGTCTCCCTTTCTTTCCATCTGTGGATCTAAACCGTGTAGCCTTTCTGCGAGTACGTTCTCTTGCTTGAACGCCTCACTTTGGGCTGCCAGTATCATTCCTCTTACTCGTCTTAATTTCACTCTCTCCTTTCTACCCAATGCATCACCCACTACACTCGCTTTATCAGAGTATCACACAAATCATTCTTTAGAGTCTGAATAGCCTCTTCTTGTTCTACACTGCACTCATACTTTTGATTCCTCTCAGTTAGGGAAGTAAGGGGGTTCAACAATCTAAAAAAATTCGCGATGAACGTCGGTAGTAACCTGTCAATCCTAAGAATAATCATTCAATTATTCACTGCCTCACTCTTACTCGGGTCCACGTGATTGCGTTATGGTTGACCACATGACTAAGAAAATGCACTTCTTTCAACCAAAACCTACACTTAGAAAACTTGGCATACAACTTCTCTTTCCTCAGTGACTCCAACACTAACTTCATGTTCCTCCTTCGACTTTGAGTAGGTCAGAATGTCATCAATTAATACGATTAAAAACCTACCTAAGTACAGTTTGCAACCGTTTAGCCAACAAAAAAAATTTAAAGGTTCATGAAACCGCTGGTGCATTGGTTAACCCAAAAGGCATAACCGTAGACTCAAAATGTCTGTATCTCGTTCAAAATGTGGTCTTTGGAATGGCATCCTCATGCACTCATAGCTGATGATAACCTGACCGAAAATCTATCTTTAAGAAAGGACATGCTCCTCGTAACTGATCAAACAAGTCATCAATCCTAAGGAGTGGATAACGGTTTTTAATAGTTAATTTGCTCGACTCCTTATGATCAATACACATGCGAAAAGAACCATCCTTCTTCTTCATGAATAACATAGGTGCTCCTCACGGAAAATGACTAGGTCGTATGAAACCCTTGTCTTGCAACCCTTGAAGTTGCCTAGACAATTCTTGCATTTTCGAGGGTGCCAAACGATATGGAGACTTCGCGACCGGCGTCACTCCAGGAACTAAGTCTATACGGAACTCAACTTGTCGCTGCGGTGGTAGCCCCAACAAGTCTTCTGGAAACACATTAGTAAAATCTCGTATAACGAAAATATCACTCGATTTTGGTTCATCTACCTTAACATTCATTAGGGCTTTGGCGGCTCCCAAAGTACGTTCCCCATGAACCCGAAGTATCTCATCACCTTCCAACGGTGTCCTAACCACCTTCTCATGACATACTACCACGAACTTCCTTTTGGATAATTAGTCCATTCCCACAATCACATCAAAGCTTCCACGACTCAACGGTATGAACTCCAAGGGTTACGAACAATCAAATAGGATAACAAACGAATATCGAGTTAAAGGCTAGACTGCATATAGGAGATTCCACATATGCAAATAGACGTGGATCAAATGACATAGGAATCCTTTAAAAGAAAGGATACATATATGCACCGAGTGAAAACACAACGAAAGAAAATCAACAGGCGTACCACAAGAAAAGAACACATAAAAAAAATCAATACTAAAGACATAAATTCTTATACTAATTATCGACTTTACTCGAAAGACCAAATTAAATAATGTTTTTATAAAAATCAATTTCAAATGAAGAAGTCACTTTAAGTATAAAAATCATTCTAAATAATAAATAAAATTGTCTTAAATGTAACCTTTATAAAATTCATTATGGTTGTCATAAAAATCTAGAGATGGTTATCTAATGGTGTATCGTACCTTACCACTATGAAGCTCTTTAAACCAGCTTTTTTATATAAAATCTATTTAACCACTCAACGATTTTCATATCCTATTTGCATAGGCCATTTAAACATATTTTATTTATAAAGATCATTTTAAACATAGTTTTTCTCAAACACTAACACAATACTTCAAAAGGGCTTTTATAACTAGACATCAATTATAAAATATATTACTTAAACAAAAGTCACCATAATACCAAAAGGGATCGTAAAACACCGTACAGACTCTAACACAATTCTATTGTTTGAAAACGAAAGAAAACACCAGGAACCATATACTCAAAATAAAATCAAACGAACTCGTACAAGAAAACTCATGCAAAGACTTACCGTACCCAAAAAAACGTAAGGACTTATTCCAAAATAACGTCCAACCGAGCAAACCTAAAAATCGATACTGACAACGTCCCGCCAACGGGTTACTAAAACCGAAGGGATATACAACCAAGGGAGAAAGATCCACCTAATATGTTAGAACAATTAGTGCTAAAAGAACTTTGATACTCAATACTAGTAATCAATGCAACAAAGAACTAAACGAAAGGTGCCTAAATCCGAAAGAGTTAGATTCCAAACATCCAATATAACATCGAGACGTTGAAAAGGAAAAACGGGTTACCTTACTAACAAAGTACGAAGAAGGAAGCTAAGCTTTAAACTGTAGGAAATCTTAAACAAACAACCGAGAAAAAAAAAAAAAAAAAAAAAAAAACAAAAAAAAAAAAAAAAAACGAGCAACCTCTATAATAGCAAACAAGGTATCCACAAATACAGATAGAAGGAACCTTACTAAACTCATATAACTCAACTTAACATATCCTCCAATTAGGGTAAGAGGATAATTCTCTACCCATACCACCATCCTTATCATTGTAAGAACCCGAACTTAAGGTCATTATATATTTCGACTTATATATTTATTTTCTAAATTATAGAAAATCTTCTATTTTGTTCTTTTGTCAATTTTGGAGAAAATCGTCGGATTTGAATGTTGACTTAGATAATATTTTGTATTTTTGAGTTTTTAAGAGATGCAACGTCAAGTTGTATTGTTGATTAGTAAAGTCTAAATATTGTCTCATTTATATTTTATTTATTGAAGTATGAACAGGTTCACAAAATAATATAGTCGCCCGATTTTTTTCAAGCGACGTAAAAATAGAATATGATTTTTATCGTTACGCGATCTCTAAAGTACCCCTTTTTGATCCGTAAGCAAAATGACGATTTATACGCGTTATTATAACTCTTAACTAGCGCAAAATGTTGTACGTCACTTAAAGGATAACTTTTATTGGAAAAGAAATGACAATTAGAAATTGCTTGCGATACACACTTTTACGTAACATAACGAGATGTTCTAAATTATTTTTTTTTCGAGGTGTCACATCTGCCCCATGTTATGCGATATCGTCCCAAAATCAAGGTGTTGTAGTAGATCGTGGATTTGTGAATAGGTGAGGGTATTTTTCCTTGAATTGGTCTTCGCGTTCCCAAGTGTACTCTGGGCCTCTACGTGCGTTCCAATAGACTTTAATGATAGGTATACAAATTCACTTGAGTTGCTTGACCTCGCGGTCCATAATCTCTACGGGTTCTTCAACAAAGTTGAGTTTGTCGTCGAGTTGGATTTCCTCCAGAGGAATAACGAGTGTGTCATCGGACAAACATTTCTTTAGGTTGCAAATGTGAAACACGTTGTGTACTCGACTAAGTTCTTAAGGTAAGTCCAAACGGTAAGCTACTGGACCAATCCTTTCTATGATTCTAAAGGGTCCAATATAACGAGGGTTCAACTTTCTACATTTCCCAAATCGCATCACACCCTTCCAGGGCGCGACTTTAAGCATAACCTTATCTCCAACTTCAAACTCAAGGGACCTACGCCTCTTGTCAGCATAGCTCTTTTGTCAATCATGTGCCGCTTGCATGCGATCCCTAATCTTGAAAATCTTTTTCGTAGTCTCGTGAATACTCTCTGGTCCGGTAAGTTATGCTTCTCTAACTTCAGCCCAACAAACGGGCGAATGATACTTCCTACCGTAAAGTGCTTCGAACGGTACAGCCTTAATGCTCGTGTGATAACTGTTATTATACGAGAATTCTACCAAGGGCAGGTGTCTATCCCAACCATTCCCGAAGTCAATCACGCAAGCTCTTAGCATGTCCTCTAATGTTTGAATGGTTCTCTCACTCTGACCATCGGTGTGAGGATGGTAAGCAGTACTCATGTTTAACTGCATACCTAATGCCTTATGTAAGGATTGCCAAACTCTCAAAGTGAAATGGCTATCATGATCGGAGATGATTGACACAAGTATTCCATGTCTTGCTACTATCTCCTTCATGTACAGCCTCGTCAATTTTTTTGTTGAGTCCGTCTCTTCCATTGGCAAAAAGTGAGCAGACTTAGTAAGACGATCAACTATGACCCAAATCGAATCGTATCCTGCTGCCGTTTTGGGTAGTTTGGTGATGAAATCCATTGTTATCTTCTCCCACTTCCATTCTGGTATATCGGGTTGGACCAATAAACCAGAGGGCCTCTGATGTTTAGCTTTGACCTTGGCACAAGTCAGGCATTTGCTGAACAATGTTGGCGATGTCAGCCTTATGTTTGGCCTCCAATATAAAATTCTTTTGGTCATGGTACATTTTTGTCGGCTCATGGATGCATAGATATATTTGATTATGCGAATTCTTTTTTTCGGTGCATAATCAAAGATCTCATGTCACCGTAACATGGTAACCAACTCCTATTATCCAAACATAATGTTCCATCAGTGCGGGCTTCTAATTTCTTTAGCATGCCTTCAATATCTTCTGCTTCAATGTTTTCAACCTTAACTGCTTCTTTCTGAGCCTCAAGGATTCGTGACGGAAGGTCCAAGCCAATGGTCATAACTAAGGCTACTTACTCCGTTAACGGTTTCATTCTTTCCTTTTGACTCAAAGCATCCGCTATGACATTTGCTTTCCCCGGGTGATAACGAATTTCGCAATCGTAATCACTTAGGAGCTCTATCCATCGGCGTTGGCTCATATTGGGTTCCTTTTTGGTTTCTAGGTTAGGTTGTAGGCTCTTTGTGGTGGGTGATCAACACTACACATTTTGTGCAATACAAAAATGTGTCTCCCGATCTTCAGGGTGAAAAACATACCGCTCCTAACTCCAAGGATCATGATTGTTTTGTCGAGTTTTCTTTAAATTTTCAGTTGCCTTGGAAGTGTATGCAATAACTTATTCTTGCATTAGTACAGCACCTAACACTTTTAGGATGATCATGTATTACCACAAATCTTTCTGCTTCGGTAGGCTAAGGATAGGTGCAGCACATAGTTTCTGTTTCAATAGTTGAAAAGCTTCTTCCTGTTCTTCACCCCAATCGAACTTCTGGTTCTTCTGCGTAAGCTCAGTCATAGGTTTAGCTATTTTGGGAGAATCCTTCTATGAATCTCCTATAGTAACCTGCAAGACCTAAGAACTGGCGAATCTCCTAAGGAGTAGTTGGAGATGCCCAATTCTTTAAATTTCAAACACTTCAAGCTTAGCTGGGTCCACGTGAAAATACCCACTGTTATCAATCAAGTGACAAGGAAATTTACCGTATTGATCCAATATTTCACACTTAGAAAAACTTGGTATACAGTTCTTCCTGCTTGCGACTCCAGAATTTGTTTTCAGTATTCTTCGTGTTCTTGCTCATTTCGGGAAGTTATAATGGGAATTGTCATCGATGAAACAATCCCAAACTTAATCCAAGTATGGCCTTGACACACGGTTCATGAGATCCTATGAAAAAACACGCAGGTGTGCGTTGGTCTAAACTCAAATGGCCATTTAACGACAGAAATTCATAGTGTCGTATCATGTTCTGATAGCAGTCTTGGGAATATCTTCTTATCTAAAACCCTTAACTGATGATAACTCTAACATTAAGTTAATTTTTGAGATAGTTAGCTGGATCATTGCATATCTGATCGAATAAGTCATCGATCCTTTGGTAAGGGATAATGATTTTTTCACTGTAAGTTTGTTCAACTCACGGTAATCGATACACATACGGAAAGATCCATCTTTTTTTTGACAAACAAGATTGGTGCTCCCTACGGAGAGGAACTTGGTCTTATAAAACCTTTGTCAGAAAGTTCTTTTAGTTGTTCGGCTAGCTCTTTCATCTCTGCAGGTACAAGACGATATGGTGCGCGTGTAACAGGTGCAGCTCCGGGTATCAGCTCGATGTGAAATTCTACTTGGCGTGTCGGGGGTAATCCTAGCAAATCTTCAGGAAATACTTCCAGAAAGTATCTGACAACAGGTACATCTTTAATTCGCCTCTCTGGAATTTTGGTTTTCTCTTCCTTTATCATTTGAGTCAAGAACACTTGACATCCTTGGTCTATGTACTTCTGTGTCCTGATGCTCGAGATGACTTCTAATCTCGATTCGCTTTTAATTCCGCTCCTTTCGCCTTGTATGATCAGCATATCATTCCTGTACGGAACACGAATGTACTTCTCATAACATACAACTTTTGCGCGATGTTCGGCCATCTAATCCATTCCGACGATGACATCAAAACTTCCTAGTTCTATAAGGAGTAAGTCGATTTTGAACAGGTGGTTTTGCAAGTTAAGAGTACACCCTCTTAAAATAGTGTTTGTGAGTTAGCGGACTTTCGTGGCTAGCTCCACACTTAAATTAGTATCTAGGTGGTAGGATGGTGTTATATATTTACTGAAAGCTGTTATTCCCATGTATTTATCCATTCACAATCAGTAATTATACAAGATGCTAGAAAATGAGGAAGAAAATCTTTTAGAGAGAGAAAGTAAAGAGCGAAAGATGGTATATTAGAATAGAGAGATGGAGTGTTACAAGTTGTATGAAATGTAACCAACACCCTTCACCAAGTGTGGTGAAGGGGTATTTATACCCAAGGCACTTGGGCTTTCTAAAATGGGCCGGGCTTGGTTTAACTTGGGCTTTGAGCCCGAAACACGGACAATATTAGGATTATCTATCCAAGGCCCGTTTAAAAACCCGACTAGGGCCTATTACAATACAAGACCTAGTTTGACTTTTTAGACCGATTACATTCTTGTTGACTAAATATATTTAAGGCTAACTATCTCCCCCAATGTTGAGGTCTCTTTCTTCAAACTTCTCTGTATCACCGATGACATTGGAAGATATGACGTTTAATGTTTATGCTTTGCCTTGTTATGGTCTTGTCTTGTTTGTAACGGCTTTGTTCATTCATGCTTTGTGATCTTGATTTTTGAAGCCTTTCATCTTTTTGATTTTAAATTCTTGAGATGTTATCTTGCATCTTCTCCTTGATTGATTCATTCTTGATTGACTTCCTGATTAAACTTGTGCTCTTGAACAAGATGCTCTATTGTTACATTCTGTTTTGAACATTTGATTATGAAGTCTAACAATTTTTCCCCAATTGATGATCTTTATTTGGGACTTCAGTGGAGCTCTTTATGGTTGGGGAAGGATTAGACGTCAACTATCTTGACGATGAATGATTGACATTTGAAAGCTTGGTCAAGAAGATGTGTTTATGAATCCGATTTGCTGGAATGAGCTGCAACACCGTCGTCTAAAACCTGAAATAAGACAGTTGTAATAAAAAGATGAATATGGCTTTGTCATTTCATCTTGACTTCGGTTGCTATTAACCTCCGGTTTCCCGTTTTATAGTTATTAAATACATATTAACCTGTTATCAGGTAGATTCAAAGAACTCTCCTTGAGGAGGGTTTCAGCTTAAAGCGTAGGATCTTTCTAACACAGATGTATTAGATTCACCTTGGCTTGCTAGTTTTCATTACCGAAAGTCTCAAAGCAGGACAATACGGGAAGAGTGAATCAGATAGTTTACAATCTTTTGAATTTAGTCAGTCCAATTTCATTTATGGACCAAATTTGATATCCAGTGTATATAAGCTCGATATATAGAATCTTGAAAGTCACCTATCCAAGAGCTTGTTTGATGTGGGCTCAAAGCAGGTTTCCATCTTCACTCGTGATTTTACTGGTATCACTCAGATGTTTGGCAAAGATCGCAAGGAATATAATGGTAGGTTACTTTGTTAACAGCTTGTGAACTTTTGGGTGTTCAACAAGTGTTATTTTGGACTTGTGTCCTAATGAGAATTTATACTTTGATCTCTTCTGGCTCTAGTCTCGAATTTGTGCACTTTGTGTTAGTAATCGAGGCTGGAGCAAACTGCCAACTATGTGAAAATATCAACAATCTCGGAGTGAGATGTCAATAGATAACGTGTGTATCTCCGTGACAAATGAGACAAGTTTCTTTTGAGAGAAACCCGAATAGCTGGGAAGGGTTGTGCATTGCATCACTGGGTCCATGACGACTTTCTTCAATATCAACAATCATCATGTTTTTTGATAGCTTATGTATTGACCCGGTTTCTGCCTAAGGTGTAAGGAGGGCTTCTTTCTTTTCACCCTTTATCCATACATTTCTTTTTAATTCTTCAACCCCTTCAATGCTTACCAAGACGTCATTACTAACACCTTGTTGTGATTGTTCCAGTGTTAGCTCAATCTTAGTCGACAGTTTTTCCCTTATACACATTCTTCTCCAATCATACCTAAGGACTGCTATTTCTAACTATGGAGTGTCCTTGGGTAGATCCCTCCGGTTCTGGTTGGATCGTAGGAAACTTATTACCTAATCCTAAACCACCTTATGACTACAGAATCGTCGTTAATTTAATAGGTTGTTGGGTTATAAAGACTCGAACCATAAAACCATTTTCTGGACATTGTTATTTTCAAATGTCCTTGGTAGATCACTCCGGTTCTGTTTGGATCGTAGAACTTATAATCCTAATCCCTAACCGCACCTTATGACTTCTGAAATCGTCGTGAAATTAATAGGTTGTTGGTATTAAAGATAGGAACCATAAAACATTTTCTGACATTGTTATTTTCAAATACTCCCCCTAACATGTGCTCGAGATTTTGAATATTGTTTAGCCACATGAAGGAAAGAGTTGCACTTAGAAGTCTTAAAAATCCACTTCGTGTATTTCATATTTAATTATTACTTTTTCTCCACTTCATTTTAAAGAATAAAAACCCTTAGTATTTGAAATACCAATTGATTAAAATTTGACATGAAAAATTCCATGGGGAGAAAAATTATACCACGATATTGCATGAATTCAGATTCTGATAGCTCCCCTTCAACAGTATATGTGGGATACCAATATTTATTAAAACTTGACATTGGAATGAAAAATTGATATGACACCATAAAATGTTGAAGACGGAGTGAGATGCCTTAGTGAACAATGTATATTATTAATTGACATTAAGTTTCTACATTTTAATTTCACAAAATGTGTTTGGATACATAAAATTGACATTTATGAGATGTATCCGACACATTAAAAAGGGCTTTGTTTTAAAAAGCTCCACATCCAGAAAATTGATTCACATAAAAATTGGACATTTACGTACTTCATTTCTTTGAAAAGTATTCGAGGAAGGGAGTGTTGAACACATAATTTTAAACAAAATACCACTTTTTTTTGGAAAAATACCACAAATTATATTGTAGACAATTTGACATTGAAAGTTCTTTTTGAAAAATTGTGTTCACTATTTTAAAATTGATAGAAGGGGACTTCTCTTCTATTTTAGAGTAAAGCGCACTGAAAGCGTACACTTCCCTGTTACAATTCGAGACTGAGTTATGCACTGAAATGTCATTATGTCATAGAGAAAAATTAGATATGACATGTTTTTGAAAGATTAGAAACTCCTGTTTCCAACTTTCATGTACACACCCGTTGTCAATGCTTATCGACATTTCTAAGCACCGTAATTGTTTATCTCGATTCCAAGTGTGGGAGACATGTCGAGAAGATTCTTTTTGGTATTTTGAAATTTTTCTGATTTTATATTTTGTTTTTCTAGGTTTTATATTTTTCTATTTTCTTTTTGTTGGTTTTATATTTTTGTATTTTCTTTTTCAAAAATTTTTATAAATTAAAAATAAAGAGAGAATAAAAATATTAAACAAAATTGACGATTTGAGGATCAAGCAGATTAATTGCCAGAAACCTCCCGTTCATCTGGAGGTCAAACATTTCATCCCGAGTCGTCTGACAAGATACTTATTACCTATCTTCCGATAAAGCGTTGTAAACACAGTATGCTAACTGGGTATTCAGTTCCGACAAAGAATAAATTCAACAATACCCTTTTCAAAATTATGTTCCTTTATGAAGTGATAGTCTGACTTCGATTCCTATTTGTGCTTGGTTCGAGAATGCTGGACTTGGATTGCACGAGTTGGGCTATGGCTGCCTTTGTGTCACCAATACTTAGGTATTTTATCAAAGTGGAAGCCATAATCTGTGAGCTGAGTTCTCAACCATAGAACTTGTGCGCATCACGCAAATAAAGACACATACTCGGCTTCTGCTGTTGACATTGAGGTGGGAGGCTTGAACCATTTTGTTCAAACGTCATTTGACATTGAGGATCGAGGCCTGAACTGTTATGAACAGACATCATTATTCTGTATCATCATTTGTGAATCCACTTTGACAATGGTTTCTGAGATATCAGCCTTTTCAGCAACCATACTCTGAGATTTTCCTGCTTTACATTATATAATGCACCTGCACTTAAGTCAATTCTTTGTTGCTTTTGACCATTTAGAGATGTACCTGCACTTAAATCCAGAGTTTTTTTTTTTTCCATACATAAAATAGTTGGGTTCTAAATTGTTTGGAAACCATGTGGGGTTACTGTCCAACCTTGGTTGTGCAAGAGTTCGAATAACTTTCCTGTAGGAACCCACTTAAGACCCACAACAGTTTTTGAAAATTTAACCCGGGGTTTCCACCTAGATCAGATCTAGAAGATGTTTTCTCATACACAACGGAAGTCTTATTAGGAGAAAACCTATCTCCTTGTGAAGATCTGCCTACCATGTTTGTTGGAGTATGACTTTTTTGATCTACGGGTTTGTTACTGTTTATGGTCTTATAAGATTGAACTTGGCACTGTGAGTTTACTTTTCCTTCAGGAGTTTGTTATTACTAAGCATCTGATTTGCATTAAAGTTACACTTATGACATGTAGAACAAACAACAAAGTTTTTTGGAATCTGAAATAGAGCTTAGATACACTTACAGTGAATTTTGCTTTGGGCACAAACGTGTATCGTAACGCGACTACTCTTTAGTTCAGGCAAACTCTAGGCTAGGATGTTTGATTCTTGCTCCTAGGTTTTTGGTTTGGCTATCTATCAAGCAAAGTGCTTTGAAATCTAGCAAGGAATTGGCATTTACTAGTTGTTGAGTTCCTATCTCTTCTTGTATCTTTTTCTTAGCTACTTCATAGATTGTGATCTGAATCCATGTTATTTGAAAACTAAATCTTGGCATGTTTTGGAACTAGTCTAGATTGAGCTAGATGCAATCATGTGATCAGGTTTTGCAAAGGTGGATTGCTGTTTTCTTAGGCTATTAATGTTGAGTGACTGGTTTTGGAGAAATCTGTTCACATAACTAGGGGAGGCAAACCGTTGTTTTACATTTGAGCCCTTGCCGATTTTAACGGCATTCGGTTGTCTAAAACAACTGTTGGTTTATTAGTGATGGTAACACGGTTTCCCCAAGACTGATGTTTTATCAAACTTAGTATTACACTATTTCTTTTTACTTCCTTAAGTTCATTTTTTTAAAGCAGCATTGCAAAAACCTTTTCCTGAATCTGGTTTTAATTCAGTCATTATTGCAAGTCAAAGATGTTGTCTGTTCTGTAGTTTAGATCTCGTAATTTTAATAGATCATACAAATCTTTGTAATGTGTTGCCAAGTCCATTTCCTGACGTAATGGTAGCCACACTCATGTTTCTTAATTTCGTTGTTCATCGTTTCAAGTACATCAAATATCCTTTTCAATCTTGGCTTTATTACTTTGTTTCATTCAAAACATTTTGGACCATGTTGCCCTGATTTTTAAAGATTGGATTTGTATATTTAAGTTTTTCGAGAGCCAATGCAATGTGGATTCCATTCTTGAAAAATCTTTTGAAATTGGGCAACTGTCTCTTTGAGCAAATATATTTTCAGCATCGAGTGAATTGTTTTTGAGTATTCCAGTTGTCTAGTTATCAGGGTGATGAACCATCATGCATAGGACTTTTATATTGACAGTTTTAGGTTACTGGTCTACCCTACCTATTCACAATAATTTCAGGATTTGCTCAATATGGCTGTTGTCTATAGCAAAAGATATTGCATTCAGCTGTCAATTGTACCTCAGCCATTGGCCTATTCATCAATATAATGGGTTTGATATCTGCATCATCAGCATTCTGTAGCATGTCCCTGACCTGTTGCTATCCATTTGCAATGTTGGTGTCTGTCCTAATGCTTTCTTGTTAACCAATCGCATCCAATGCTTTACCCGTATCAATCTTTCTCTCTTGCGTCTGCATTTGTCTTTTATTCACCCTTCTTTCATATTGTCTTTGATGACGTGTTCTTTTAGCAACGGACTTCTTAACATTACCAAGGTGTTGGAGTAGTGTATCTCTGATGTGTGAAACCTAAGTCAGTGTATTCAAACAAAGGTACGTGTCTGTTCATTTGATGTCATGTCCAATGTAAACTTTGAATCGATGAACTTCTGGAACTGGTTGTTTACCACCCAAAAGGCTGTCTCGGATCCATCTTCTTGAAATTCATCTTTGTCAAGTTGCTTTTGTAGTTGATCTACGTTGAGTAGCATTGTTCTTGTGAAGGTATCAACATCTTGACCAAAGATTGACATGAATTCCCGTCTGAATCCATGTTCGATGTGAGTGCCTTTTAAGTCAGTGTTTGACAGAACTTGAAGGTGTGAATGAAGAGATCGAAAATATGTCATGCATCTTTCTTTTGCTTTTGACATCTTGTATTTGATTGCATGCACATCTTTTGTTTTAGAATTCAAGCTGCATTCCTTTACTAATTTGCTGGATGCAGTCTCTGAATTACTGTCTTCTTTCTCAGAACAAGCGTTTTGTATGACAACTAAATCAACTTTCAATGAATCAACATTCAATGCTGGAATTGGATTTGAATGATCTTTTTGTGTTTGCATCAACTTCTTTTGTTTTAACAATTGTGGAGTTCGTTGTTGATGAAGAATTAACTCAAGCATGTGTTTCCCAAGGGAATCCATGTTAAAGATCATTGCATCGTAAAATGATTGAGCATCATATCTTGTATAATTCTGCATACGCGCTTTTAATTCTGAATTGAAAGTATTTTCAAACGTTGTTCTGAGTTTTGTCAAAGTAGTTGTGCAATCAGTCCTAGAAAGTATATCTTTATTAAGATGTTGTTCTAGTAAATCCAAGTCTTGAGAGAACGTTCTCTTAAAGATAGGCATCGTGCCATAATCTTGTAAAGTTTCTGAGAGAAACTTAAATAGAGACTTGATTTCTTTAAGACTGTGCATGTATCTACTTCTTGAAAGTTTGTGTATTCTCTTGAATGTTAGGCAATTGAACCCGAAGAAATGTGACATTCTGAAGATCACTGATGATTGAGTTTGCAAATTGGTATTTGAATTTGACATTCTGATGAAAGGTGTGGTAAATGGATGTCGGGGATCTTAAGGTGTTATGGAAGTGATTGATTGTGGTTTTAATTGAATTAAGTTCTTAACGGGATTTTACAAAATCAATAGAAAACCGTGAATGATTTGATTCGGAATCAGCGGCCAATGATTTAATTGTCTAAAAACAGATAATTTTCTGGCTAGGGTTAAAGCTGTTTGTTTAAATAGGCTCACCAAACTGAAACGGGCCTAAAAATACAGATGGGCCGTGAGCTAGAACAAAAACAAGTCTAACACAAATTCCAAAAATATGAAAAATGTCAATAACTCATAGTAAACGAGCTTTTTGGGCCTTGAAAAATCCTTAACCAGCTAAAGGGTGGTTACAGCGTGATCCGTCTCGTTTTTCTCTTCGATTTGAGAGGTCACGGGCCTGAAACGGACTTACGGATCAAAAGTTATGGCTGTTTTACTGAAACCCTTTTCTTCACACAAGATTTCTAGACAAAACGCAGTGCTATCTTTAACCAAAACGCAGTGACACCAAAACGCAGTGACACCAAAACGCAATGACACCAAAACGCAGTGACTTTGGTCAAAACGCAATGAATCTTGGTCAAAACGCAATGAAATTTGGTCAAAACGCAATGAAATTTGGTCAAAACGCAATGAAATTTCTTCAAAACGCAACCTGCAATCAAAACGCAATGAACCAAAACGCAACCAAGATCAAAACGCAACAAGAAAAAAATCAAAACGCAACATGAAAAAAATCAAAACGCAACATGAAGAAATCAAAACGCAACAAGAAAAAGTCAAAACGCAACAAGAACTTTTCCAGTTTGTCAAAACGCAACCTAGAAAAATACGATTTTTTTCACCAAAAATCGCCTTATAATCACCCTTTTTGACCTTTTAACTTGATTTCTCTTGCACAATTAGCTACCTTATGCCTAGATCTTGCTTAATAACATAAACATTCACACATCTAAGCACAAAAATTCGGGTTTGATTTTTTTCTATTGACTTCTTTTTGACCCACGAATTTGATCTTGTTGAACCACACGAATCAACCACGAATCCACACGTAGCTCTGATGCCAATTGTTAGATCCCGTTAACACTTCACTTCATACAATCGATCACGAAATCGGAACTAGAAATGAGAAAGAGAGAGTTGTTCTAGAGAGAGAAAGAAGAGAGAGAATTGAGAGAAAAGAGAAAAGATATTTCTTAGATATTTTGAACAACTTACTTTTCCAAGTGGAAAAGTTCCTTATATACCCCGACACTTAAAAGTGACGCGCGAGATATTTAACTAGGACCCGGGCTCGGGTTTTGCTTGGGATTAAACCCAAAACATATACAATATTAGATTAACTATCGAGCCTGATTCCCGATACTTTCCTATTACAACGTTAACTAATTGATTGACCGAGACTTAAATACATAATGAACGAACTTCATGTTCGACTCAATATTTTGAGGCTAACAAAAGAAAATAAAGACTACCGGGTAGGCTAAGGTGAAATGGTGTAACGAAACATATAGAGTAGGTTGAAAACATAGATTGGTTTAACATGGGTGATCTAA
>BQNB010055177.1:0-39227 GCA_026074375.1 Tanacetum coccineum
AAAGCTTGTCTACTCTTGCTTAATGAAGCTTGAGTAGGTAGAAAACTTATGTTTTTAGCAATATTTGGCTTATGTTTAACAAAAGATTTTCTCCACATTTTCTTTCGCGCTTCATTGGCATAATACAACTGATCAAGAGATGCCCGTATTTCTGGTGTAAAATTTTCCTAAAGACTGTTTTGATATGTGTAATCATACTGTTTAACAGTTTCCTTATGCAATTTTGATCTACTCTCTTGTTCAAGAGTCAGTGTCTCTTCCCTATTTGGAGCAAATATGTTTGCAAGATCATCTTTGTCATATGAGATCTTATGCAAACATGGTTTTTCAGATTGAGCTTTCTTAAGGTACTTAGGATATGCAAAACTTTATCTATCATTATATGATGAACTCGGATTAGGAGCTAGCATATGAATGGTTTGAATAGATTGATTTCTTTTATAAACAATGTCGTTTAAGAACTTTACTTGGTTTTCCAAAGCAATTAATTTGTCAATGTCTTTTTCTTCCCTCAGTTTGAAATCCTATATCAATTTATCTTTTTCTTTTAAAAGACATTCATATCGTGTATGTTTTAAGGAACTCTGGTGTACTAACTCAATATTTTTCTCTTTAACTTGAAAAGTTTCATATGCTTGTGTTTTCAAAGATTCTTTTTAATCAATTTACTGCTGAGCTAATAAACCAAGTGTTTCTTTCAACTTACGTTCTGCCTCGTCTTTTTCAATTGTACAATCTTTATATGTTCTGTACTTCTCAAGCTCAATCTCTTAGTGATGAAGTGCACTTGTGCATCTATCTCGAATGTCTTTTGACTCTTTAAGAGCAGATTTTCACTCTTTCAATTCATAAGCGCGTGATGTGTTTGCTTTCTTTTTTTTGTTTTGAATCTTTTTTTCATCAGTATCAAGTTTTAAATTTTCAATTAAATTAGCAAGCATAACACGCTCAGCTTCATATTCTTCAGCATGTTGGTCAGCCTTTCCTTCATTATCACACATATCCGATGAATCAGGGATGACATTACTATCAAACTTTTCCACCACATATGTGTCATTAATGGATTCAGGTTGCTCAGAATGTTGTCTTTCATTGGCAAACACATTATAGTCATCCTCGATGTGTACTTGTTCCAATGGCTCAGCATCAAAGGAAGGTCCTGATTCTGCAGTTAAGACCTCCTGAATCTTTGCCATGTACATGTAATGTGCTTCCAATTCTTGTTCATCTGGCTCTTCATCATTATCATCTATTCAATCTCATTGATCTGCACTTAAAGTCACACCCTTCTCTTCTTACTTGCATATCATCATCTTCTACTTGTGATACACATAATCCTTAACCCGCATTGGTTTCCTGCACTCCTTAGCCATATGACCAAACCCCTTGCAATTGAAATACTAAATCCATGTCTGCTGAACTACCTGATTCCATATAGTTTCCCTAGCCCTAGCAACTGTTACCGTCCTCTGATTCATAAACTACCCAGTCTAATTATCATTCCTGTTCCATAGAGACGTATCCCTATTCTTATTCCTGGTGTTTGATGAAGTTCTGAGGTTGTTTTTGGTAGGTTTGTAGATGTTCTTGAAGTGCTTTGCAATGAGAGCCAAACTTTTTTTGTATCTGTTTATCCCTCTGAGCATGTTCTTCATCAGATGCTGACTCAGATGATGGTGTGGTTTGTTTGACTACCTCTTTACCTTTACTCTTGGTAGTAGCATGTGACTTGGATGATGTTATTTGTCTTGATGATGGTACATGGGGTTTGTGAGGTTTTGGTGCTTGATTATGATATTCTGGATAATGTTGTGCAGCAGCAACTAGTGCTAATGGATTTGCATTCTTGGCTAACTTTTCAGCACGGATTTCATTGGATTCATTCTGATACTGCTTTAGAATGTCAAAGAGTTTGTGATATGAAACAGTATCCAATTTTTCTTGTTGCTTGACGATTGTCACAAGTCTTGACCATTATGGTTGTAGTTGTTGGAGAAACTGAACATTGACTTGCATAGTCGCAACTTCCAACTGGTTTCTTACCATTTGATGTGTTTCGAAAGCTTTAAATTTATAAGACTGAGGTTACCGATTATTAGATGGAAACACATAGGTCAAAGTATAACCCACGTATGTAGTACAATCTTTTTTGGGTAAGACCAGGTCGTCCATAAGGATTTGTGTAGTATTGAATAATCAGTTGAAAAATAAACTTTAACAGAAGTGAAATAAACTAAACTGAATTCAATAATCAGAAATATGACTACTCGGTTAATTTCATATAATTCATAAGCAATGGTAATAGTTACGATCTTAGACTTAGGACTTTAATTTATAAAAAGTATTTTCTCATCAGAAAACGTTTTCACAAATTAACTTGTTTAACTTAAGACTTATATTTTGTTAACTTGATTAAATGTGTTACTCAAATAATCCAGCTACTATTATATCAAATCTATTTTGTTTATCAAATAACGTAAGTGGATTTCTCGTCGTAGACGATAAAGATCATAGACAAATCTTTAAAACTATATATCTTACAACGGGTCTTTCGACCTATACCAGTGTGAGTACATAATCAAAATTGATAATCAAAGTTGATAAGATAAGACATGATAGGATTATAATATAAGCTTAAGGTTAACAAGATCGTAATTATACCAAACGCTTATTCATTATATTATTTTTACCAAGTAGTAATGAAAGATTTAGCCTCTCATGGCTATGAAGTTCATAACAAGATTAAATTGATAAACAAGAAACATACTATATCCGGATAAGAATATGTATCAAAAATCTCCCCGTAACAAGTATAGAATCGAAGTACAACCTTTTATTCTTATAAATCTATGATATTCTTCTTCGTTCTTCGTGGTTTGATCTTCAATCTTCAAAGTAGTGTAGTGTTTATGGGTTTGGAGATTGAGGGATGATTGAATGATTAGAGATATTTGAGTTGGAGATGATGGAATGTGTGTGAAATTCGTCTCAATTTATAGGCTAATTTTGGGCGGCGCACAAGAAAAATTATGTGGCGCACATAGGGTGTAAATGCGAGGGGTATTTAATTCCATTTAATTTTTCTTCATAGTTATGATAGGAAGTGCGGCACACAAATTTATTTATGCGGTGTACTTGGTGATTATACGTGTCTTCATTTAACTAACTTTAATTTCTTGAATTCGCTTGGAAGTGTGGCGTACTTAGGTCTTTTTCAGCCTTGAGTCTTTTTCTTTACTTCTATCTTGCTTTCCAATGATCGAAAATACTTAACTTTATTTCTTTTGAGCTCAGGATGACTTGAAGTGAACGCACATAATTTATGCTATTAAGTATCAAAAGTTTACGAGAAATGATAAAATATATATAAATAACGCCACTAAAAACATATATAATTTAGACGTTATCAAATCCCTCCACACTTAGCTGTTGCTTTCCCTCAAGCAATTAAGGCGAGAAAAACAAGATCATTTATCGTAACGTGGAGAAAATTTTGATTTTACAAGTGTTTACAGGTTTAGTTAACTTTTCAGGCATAGACACATAACAGAGCACCTCACAAGGAAATGTGTTTGATTTTTAGTTCACTCGAGCCACTCAGATAAGGTTTATAGCTGTGAAGACACTCAGATGCGCAAACATAATCTAGACAACTACCATAGGCTTGTACTTGACACATAAACATGACTGAAGAGGCGGAACTTGATACTAATGAGGGAGAATAGCATATACAGATCTCTTATGCCGAAACTTATGCCTTGAAACTTTGAACTTTTATTTCTTCTCTCTCTTTTTATACCATTGATAACTAAGTCTTGGTACAGAACTTCATTTTGAGCAATTTTCTTCAATCTTTTATACTTCGGCAATTAGCACTAAAAGGGAGTGCTGCAAGAACTTTCGAGATTTATTTCTCCTCATAACATATGATTTTACTTATGAATTAATCTGTCTTCGGTCTAGTAAATGATGATCAAGCACAAGTTCTAGAGCTTCTAAATTACCGGCTTACTAAAATATAATTTTCAACCAATACCATTGCTCTAGAAAAGGCGACAAATTACAAATACACAGCCGTAACGACGGATGAGACACTTACAGTTCCATTCAAACCTTAACTCAAACAAGCTAAAGGCATTAATTATCTTAGGTACCAAAGGTGGGTACATGAATATTCTAAGGCTTAAAATTCTCACAATTTGGTGGACTGGTTTGTGCTAGTTATGGTGTCAATCCGGTTGAATTTTCCTTACTAAGAGCATTTTTTATATTTTGGAGGAAAGCATATATTTAGAGATTTTCATAAAATATCAGTTAAATTTTTTTGGCATGGAAAACATAGAGGGATATGATTAATTTTTCCTATTTGGCTCTCCTCCACACTTAAGTTGAACATTGCCCTCAATGTGATAACTGATAACTAGAAAATAGGGAA
Source organism: Tanacetum coccineum (assembly GCA_026074375.1). Classification (NCBI taxonomy): domain Eukaryota; kingdom Viridiplantae; phylum Streptophyta; class Magnoliopsida; order Asterales; family Asteraceae; genus Tanacetum; species Tanacetum coccineum. Next base: position 4,436 of record BQNB010055177.1, read on the forward strand.
AATTAAGGGAAACAGTACTTCCGTGAACATAGAGATTGGTAGTTGCAAAAAGCTATCTTTGAGCATACTTCATAATTTTCCAGATTTGAGCTATATAACCTGCATAAAAGTAAACACACAAAAGCAAAAAAAAGAAAAATATTTTTGATTTTTTTTAGAAAACAAAATAAAAGAAATGAGTGGAGTTGTATGGAGGAGGGACTCCTCCACACTTAAATAATGCACGGGTTACCTCCTAATAAGTGCTTAATTTTTAAGAGAGTTGTTAGCTAGACTCCTGCTTCTAGAATTCATTCTTTTGGAAAGAAGGGAGTGGTGACTGCTTCCCTTTGGTCATTATAATTTTCTTCTTCATGATATAACTTGAGTCAATGGCCGTTAACAATGAATGTTTTTCTATTTTTTCCATATAGTTCAACATACCCGGATGGATATTGATGTTTTACTACATATGGTCCTAGCCAGCGAGATCTGAGCTTCAGCTGTTTGAATTTATACTTTGAATGAAAAAGCAACACTTTCTTTCCGTGTTTAAATTCCTTTCTCATCTTGAGTTATGTATGATGGCCATGTATGGAGAAGGATATTGCTACCTATGTTAGCAATTGTTTGACTTGTTTAAAGGTGAATGCTGAAACATCAAAGACCTTTGGGTTTATTGTAAAAACTAGAGATACCCTAGTGGAAGTAGGATATAATAACTATGGACTTTATTACAAGGTTGCCAAGATCAAGTAGTGGATATGATACGAATTGGGTAATAGTTGATAGACTGACTAAGGTAGGCCCATTACATGGTAGTACGTGAAGATTTTAAAATGGAGAATTTGGCGAGACTTTACACTAATAAGATAGTAACAAGGCATGGAGTACATGTTTTGATCATCTCAGATCGTGGTGGAAGATTTACTTCGCGGCTTTGGTAGACATTGCAGAAGGCATTGAGAACACGGCTAAAACATGCGTACGACTTATCATCCTCAAACGGACGGACAAAGTGAGCGTACTTCAGACTTTATGGATATGTTTGAGAGAGTACGTGATTGATTATTATTAGTAGGTATTAGGGACACCTCATCAACCCTTAACTAAGTTTTCTATAATAATAGTTATCATTCGGGTGTTTGATGTGCTCTATTTGAAGCGTTGTATGGAAGGAAGTGTAGGTCACATGTTCTTTGGGCTGAAATTAGAGAAATTTAGTCGATTGGACCAAAATTGGTACAAGAGACAACAAATAAGGTGATATTGATTAAAGAAAAGCTCCAAGCGGCTAGAGATTGCCAAAAGAGCTATGTTGGCAATATGCGTAAACATTTAGAGTTGAAGTTAGTGATAAAGTGAGGTTGGAAGTGTCGTCTTGGAAAGAAGTAGTGCATTTTGGAAAGAAAGAAATGTTAGCACCAAGATATGTGGGACCATTTGAGATCATTAAAGGGATCGGTCCTATGGCCTATTGATTGAGATTGTCTCAATAATTTAGTAGCGTAATTGATGTGTTTCAAATTTAAAGAAGTATTTAGTGGATACAAATCTGCATGTGCATTTAGAACAAATTAAGGTAGACAAACTCTTTGTTTTGTTGAGGAACCTATTGAGATTATCGACCGTGAGGTTAAAAGTTTGAAGCGTAGTAGGATTCCGATAGTTAAGTCCATTGGAACTCGAAGCGAGGTCATGAAGATTTCATAAAAACTAGGTATCCACACTTGCTCGTTGAGCAAGCTATCGTTGGAAGTACTAAGTAAAGTTAGACACATAAGGTTACTGGCAAACTTTAGTGCACCCTTAAATGTTCCGAGGTAGTTTGGTTAATGTTATATTTTGTATAAACTCAAAGTCGAGCCGATTCTTAAAAAACGTTAAGCTTTGTAACAACTCATAACTTATTTCCAAGACAGTTCTTGTTTGATGAGTTGCGGGGTTAGATTATGAATGACGTTATTACACAACTTAAAGTTTTTGACAAGTTTCCTTGAAGACGAGCGATGTTCATGTAGTTGGATGTTTATTTTGCTTAGAGTTGTTATGCTGCTATATGTACCCTTGTAGGGGCAAGCGAAGTTGTAAGCAGTGGGTTTCTGATCGTGAAAGTTAGATGAGATTCAAAGCGTGGCCCTAAGTTCACGTAGGAACGTGAGGACCATATGAAAGCTAAGTATTCTTGATTGTTTGTTGATGATGAATGTTGAACCTACTAGTTAAATCTCGGGATGAGATTTCTTTAAGGAGGGGATACTGTGACAACCGTGACTTGAGCGGGCTAGTTGAACCGTTAGTATTGACTTGAATATCATTATGTGCTATAATAATTATGTGTTTATGTGTTCTTATGTGAGTTTGGTTATCAATCCGTGAGCGTGATCGTCTCATTGTGATGGAATTTATGGTTGTTATGGGCATTTTATTTTGTTCACATTTTAGTGACAATGAAAATGATGGTATAATTCTATGTGTGTACGTATTTTATGTATATGTATACGTGTTTATGTCTTTAAGTGTTGGTAGTTAGTAAAATTGAAAGGTAAGTTTAGTAAATATAAAAATTAGAACTTAGTTTTATTAAGTTAGTAAAATAAAATTAGAAATGATTTTATTTTATAGTCATTTAAAACTAGTTTTATTTTAAAAGAATGTCAAAATAAATAAATGTTTTTATAAAAATATTTAAATTAAGAGGTAATTATGTAAATAATAATAAAAAATAAAAAAAAATATGTAAAAAGGGTTAATCGTCAGTTAGGAAAAGAAAAGAGAAAAAAAGGAAATTGAGTCCTAATCTAGTTATGAAAGTATTTTGGGATTATCCTAAACCTTATTGTAAAGCCTATAAATACCAAAAACCCTCATCCCCTTGTATTTTTGTTGTTCCAGCTGAATTTCTCAAGGAGATAATTTTTTTTATCAAGAACAAGTTGGTGATCTTGTGTATCAAGATCAAGGTTTTAGGTATGTTTTCTTAAACTCTTTTTAATTAGTCTTCTTTAGTTTTCTTGTAACAATTAAGTGATGGAATTAGGGTTTATTTATATTTTCTGTAAGTCAAAGTAATTAACTAAATTAGAAGTGATTAGGGATAAATTATAAGCGTTTTTGTGTAATGGGTTAGGTCTAGAACGTGTAAGATTAGGAATTTGGTTTGAGCAGAAATTTATGTTATGTTGTTTGAAGGATATCTCAATGATGGTAACGTGATTTTTGATGAGGCTTATGTCCATTGATAAGTTCAGAGAGTATAGTTTCCAAAAAGTCCGGCCCCGAAAGGTTTTGAGGTCGGAAAGTTAGTCAAATAATTTTTGCAAGAAAAGTTGTCAAAACAGTAAATTCGGGTCAGATTTGGGTCTGATTTCGAGGAGTAAAACCCCTACTTAAGATTCAAATTAGGGTTAACCAAAAATCAGAGGTCATATTTTAGGTGTCTATTAACTCCAGTTCGAAGGACTAATGTTAAAACATTTTCTATGTATTTTTAAGGACGCCAAACTTTCTGGTGTGTGTTCAGATCCGAATATGAGTAATTTATAATGATGAATTTTTATAAAATAGTTTCACTTAGTATTATTTTTTCTAAAAAATCACAGTAGCTCACAACTCATTTGAGAGCTAGGAGATGTAAGGAGAACCATCAACTAGGTGTTTTAGTATTTTATTTGTGGTCATAAAGCGACTACAAATTTCAGCCAAAAACTGTAAAAATGGAAGTTAACGAATAAGGTCATAAAGGGTATGAAAATGATATGGGATATGTATATAAAGGATTATAAACTTAGTATAAGGTCTATAAGTCCATCATATGATTGTTACATTAGCTTGGGCATTAGCCTAACCGAGTGTATCTTGTGTTTTTGTTATGTTTAGATTGTGTGCAAGATTCTGTCAAGTAGCTGAGCATCAGGTGAGTTTTATAGTCCTATTTTACTATGTTTTCTTAGGATGGAAATGATGCAAAATATGTTTTAAAATGTTTTAATTGCTGTGATTATGTGGTTTTAATTGACGCATGAACTTTTATGTAGCTATTATATGTTATGTGCTAAATGTTATGACTTTGGATCGGGGGTAACGTTCCTACCCATTACTTTGTGATGATGGCTGATAAGTGCTTAATTACACATATCTTTTACCTCTAAAAACGAGCTTAAATGACCAAAAACAGACAAAAACTTTTCGCGTACTCTGTGTGGGTATGATATTGTGTAGATACGATACCAAGAGTCTGGGATCGGGGATAGCATTCCTCTCCATGACTATATGATGAATTTTGTGGTTTGGATCAGGGGACACGTTCCGTCCCAATGGTGATTGTTAGTTGAATGCATGTTAGCATGTATAATAGTCAGCTTAATTGTCCTGCCATGTTTTGTTTTTTTTATAATCACAGTAATTGATTTAAATCTTGTATTGGTGTCGTAAAACCTATGACTCTCACCAACCATTGCGTTGACGTTTTAAGCATTCATTTTTCAGGGAGGCGTTATGAAGGTGTTGAAGTTAATAAACGTTGGCTAGAGAGACCGTTAGGATGGCATTGGAAGTTCTCATTAGATTTTATTTCATAATTGTTTGCATGAATTCTTGAATGTTGTTAGGTTTGATAAGGTTGTGATACATTGTCTTTGTATTGATGAGACCCCTTTTTCATTAATACAAGATGCCGTTATTTTATTTCCGGTATTGTCATGACACATCGTATCTTTTAAATTTAGCTATGCATGTAGTGATTCTCTATTGTTGTAACTTAATCACCCCCCCCCCCCCCCCCCCCATTTGAGCAGATATCATGTGTTATGACTCGTGTTTCGCTGGCGGGATGTGACAGATTAGTATCAAAGCCTTTGGTTATAGAGAAGTAGATGGTCGAGCCTAGACTATAACCTAGGAGTCCTTCATATAGTTGCATTTTAGGGCTTAAGTGTTTATGTACGTATCTACTATACTTTCTCGGTATTTAAAAGCTTTAATTTTTTTAATTTTTTTACTTACTATATATAATGTGTGTCTATATATATATATATATATATATATATATATATATATATATATATATATATATATATATATATATGTGTGTGTGTGTGTGTGTGTGTGTGTATATAATTTTTCATTATTGGGATCTAATAGTATATACCCTTCCTTATTATTTTAGTCATGTCTCTCTCTAACCATAATAGAATTATGTGTGAGCTATCTATGCATTTTTAGTTTCTTGCTTTCAATTGAGTTTTTTTTCGAACCTACGGGTACTCGATTAGCTCTATTATTCAAAAAAGGAGCAATTGAGGATGAGCCTCGGAGGAACCGAATGAGGAAGGGTTAGTTTAGAAGAGTCGGAGAAGGAGGCCCGACTCAGATCTCTTGTAGAAGCTCGTGAGCAAGGCCTGGCACGGGAGTCGGGGGACTGCTTGCGAAGGCAAAGTAAACCTAAGTGCGGCCAGCATAAGTTTATTACATATTTTACCATCGTCGATGTGGTATTGATTATTTCTTTTGGATATTTTGTATTTTGGAGGCGCTGCGAGACTTTCGTTCCTTTATGTCGTTTTGATTTTATCTTTATATAAGTAAGTATTTCTTTGATGGAGAATCCTTTTCTGTGTTATATTGGGGTGGTTTAAGATGTGCAATGTGGTATATGTGCTTATATGTGTGTTATCATTGAGAGGTGTAGTCTTGGAAGTAAGTATACGTGTGAAAGGATGCAATTATAATTATGGTGGCCAACATAATTATAAAGGCATCACACACGTAGACTTGTGACCATGATTGCATTGATCGGTGTTTGCTTGTTAGTTGGTAGTGTAAGATGTTATATTATGTGCGGTTGTGTTATGAATAGTTATGAAGTTAGTAAGTTTCCCCTTCTATCTACCGCTTGCGGATACCCCGGATACCCGTTATTGCTATTATTGTGATTATTGAGTTTGTTCGTCTGCTCAATTATTCGCTCGGATATATAACCCTCATTTTAGCATTCCTTGTTCGTACCATGTCGGTATGGATGATCTAACTTTTCTACTTGGCGTCTTAATGAATATTGGTTGTTCGGATCTGCTTCTTGGGATATTGGTACGTTCCATTGGTACTTTCGTTGTATTGATTACTCGTATGAGTATCAAAATTTTCTTTTAAGCACTAATTGTTCCTAACATATTAGTACGGATCATTGCTCCGTTCTTTATATATCCTTTGGTTTTGGTAACATGCTGCGACATGTTAGTACCGACGCTTTTTGATGGTTGTTCTTTCGATCGTGAGTACGGATGAGTCATTACGTTCTTCTTTTGGTTTGTAATGTCTTCGTATAGATTTCTCTTGTGCATGTTCGTTACATTGTTATTCTGACTATATGGTTCTTTATACTCCCTTTCGCTTTCAAATAATAAGATTGTGTTAGAGTCTTTACGGTATTTTACAATCCTTTTGGAGATATTACGATGTTCTAGTTGCGTAACATATTTTATATTATGCCGAATTATAAAACCTTTTGCGTATATCTTGATGGTGTGTGGGGGAAACTATTTGAAATGATCATATGATACAACACTTTTATAGGAAATTTTTTTATTGTTTTTTAAGAAAACTAGTTACAATAAATTTTGAAACAATATGATAATTGGTTGATTGGGACAAAACTATTTCTTTTAGATAATATTTATAAATAAGATACTATTATAATTTTTTTTATATGCTTGTTTTTGATAATTTTATAATTATAAAAAGGATGTTTAAAGTAATTTTTATGGGTAAGATGCGATACACTGTTAAATGACTGTCTCTAGATTTTATGACGATTTTTTAAGTGATTTTTATAATTAAAATGACTTTCTTTATTATTATAAATTGATTTTTATAAAAACATTATTTAGTTGGTTCTTTCGAGTAAAGTCGGTTATTGGTATAAGAATCCTATCTTTTCATTTATCAATCTTGATACGTATTGTTATTCGTTATGTGTTTATTTTGTCGTGGTACGCTTGTTGATTCTTTTGTTTGCGTTTTCTATCGGTACATATATTCTATCCTTCCTTTTAAGGATTCTTATGACATTTGATCCGCATCTATTTCCATATGTGAAATCCCTCATATGTATTCTAGCCTTTGATTCGATATTCGTTTGCTACCCTATTCGGTATTTCGTAACCCTTAGAAGTCATTGATATACGTTTTATTCGACCAAGTCACTCTCCGTGGGGAGCACCTGTGTTGTTCTCACAAATAAGGCCGGTTCATTCGAATTGTGCATCGAAAATCGAGGAGTTCCCAGTGTAGACCACCAAGAATCTCCCCAGGATCGACGACTTGTTCGACCAGTTACAAGTTTCGCGTTATTTCTCTAAGATAGATATTCGTTCCGGTTACCATCAGTTAAGAGTACATGGAGAAGATATTCTCAAGACGGCATTTAGGACGCGATATGGACACTTTGAGTTTACGGTTATGCCTTTTGGGTTAACCAATGCACCAGCGGTTTTCATGGACTTGAAGAACCGGGTGTGCAAGCCGTATTTAGACAAGTTTTTCATTTTGTTTATCGATGATATCTTGATCTACTCGAAGTCTAAGGAGGATCACGAGGTTCATTTGAAGTTGGTGTTGGAGCTGCTGAAGAAGGAAAAGTTGTTTGCCTAGTTTTCCAAGTATGAATTCTGGCTACAAGAAGTGCGTTTCTCAAACACGTGGTTAACAGCAATGATATTCACGTAGACTCTAGTAAGATAGAAGCAATGAAGAATTAAAAGTACCTAAGACGCCATCCGGGATTCAATCATTCTTTGGATTGAAGGTCCTATGATTTTCATAGTTAAATTTTTCTAAGATCGCTAAACCCCTTACTTTACTGACTCAGAAGAATAAGAAGTAGGAGTGGGCCAAGGAACAAGAGGAAGCTTTTCAAACATTGAAGGAAAATTTGTGAAATGCACCAATATTATCATTGCCTGATGGATCCAAAGAGTTTGTAGTTTACTGCGACGCGTCAAATCAAGGATTAGGTTGTGTACTCATGCAAAGAGGCAAGGTAGAGAACCCGACAGCAGAAATGCTACGTGGCCTGAACCAACTAATGGCAAAACGATCACATAACACACAAGAATCACACAAAACAGGCATTAAACTAAAATCTAAAGGTATAAGCTAACCCGCTCAAACCACAGTTGTTACACTTGGTACATTTGGGAGAGGATAAGACATACTATGAACTTAAAGATATGTATGGTGGCCATATATGGAGAAGGATATTGCTACTTATGTTAGCAATTGTTTGACTTGTTTAAAGGTGAATGCTGAAACATCAAAGACCTTTGGGTTTATTGTAACAACTAGAGATACCCGAGTAGAAGTAAGATATAATAACTACGGACTTTATTACAAGGTTGCCAAGATCAAGTAGTGGATAAGATATGAATTGGGTAATAGTCGATAGACTGACTAAGGTAGGCCCATTACATGGTAGTACGTGAAGATTTTAAAATTGAGAATTTGGCGAGACTTTACACTAATGAGATAGTAACAAGGCATGAAGTACATGTGTCAATTATCTCAGATCGTGGTGGAAGATTTACTTCGCGGCTTTTGTAGACATTGTAGAAGGCATTGAGAACACGGCTAAAACATGCGTACGACTTATCATCCTCAAACGAACGGACAAAGTGAGCTTACCATTCAGACTTTGAAGGATATGTTGAGAGCGTGCGTGATTGATTTTTTTACTCATCAACCCTTAACTGAGTTTTCTATAATAATAGTTATCATTCGGGTGTTTGATGTGCTCTATTTGAAGCGTTGTATGGAAGGAAGTGTAGGTCGCATGTTCTTTGGGCTGAAATTGGAGAAATTCGGTCGATTAGACCAGAATTGGTACAAGAGATAACAAATAAGGTGATATTAATTAAAGAAAAGCTCAAAGCGGCTAGAGATTGCCAAAAGAGCTATGTTGGCAATATGCGTAAACATTTAGAGTTGAAGTTGGTGATAAAGTGATGTTGGAAGTGTCGTCTTGGAAAGAAGTAGTGCATTCTAGGAAGAAATAAATGTTAGCACGAAGATATGTGAGACCATCTAAGATCATTAAAGGGATCGGTCCTATGGCCTATAGATTGAGATCGTCTTAATAATTTAGTAGCGTAATTGATGTGTTTCAAATTTAAAGAAGTATTTAGCGGATACAAATCTGCATGTGCATTTAGAAGAAATTAAGGTAGACAAAACTCTTCATTTTGTTGAGGAACCTGTTGAGATTATCGATCATGAGGTTAAAAGTTTGAAGCGTAGTAAGATTCCGTCCCCTTTTTCCCCTTTTCTCCCCCCCTCTCCCCCTGATAGTTAAGTCCATTGGAACTCGAAGCGAGGTCATGAGGATTTCATAAAAACTAAGTATCCACATTTGCTCGTTGAGCAAGCTATCGTTGGAAGTACTAAGTAAAGTCGGACACATAGGGTCATTGGCAGACTTTAGTGCACCCTTGAATGTTCTGAGGTGGTTTGGTTAATGTTATATTTTGAATAAACTCGAAGTCGAGCTGATTCTTCAAAAACGTTGAGCTTTGTAACAACTCATAACTTAGTTCCAAGACAGTTCTTGTTTGATGAGTTGCGGGGTTAGGTTATGAATGACGTTGTTACACAACTTAAGGTTTTTGACGAGTTTCCTCGAAGACGGGCGATGTTCATGTAGTTGGATGTTATTTTTGCTTAGAGTTGTTATGCTGCTATTTGTACCCTTGTATGGGCAAGCGAAGTTGTAAGTAGTGGGTTTCCGATCGTAAAAGTTAGATGAGATTCAAAGCGTGGCCCTAAGTTCACGTGGGAACGTGAGGACCATATGAAAGCTAAGTATTCCCGATTGTTTATTGATGATGATGTTGAACCTACTAGTTAAATCTCGGGATGAGATTTCCCTAAGGAGGGGATACTGTGACAACTGTGCTTTGAGCAGGTTAGTCAAACTGTTGGTATTGACTTGAATAACATTATGTGCTGTAATAATTATGTGTTTATGTTATTCTTTATGTGAGTTTGTTATCAATCCGTGAGCGTGATCGTCTCATTATAATGGAATTTATGGTTGTTATGGGCATTTCATTTTGTTCACATTTTAGTGACAATGAAAATGATGGTATAATTCTATGTGTGCACGTATTTTATGTATATGTATACATATTTATATCTTTAAGTGTTGGTAGCTAGTAATTGAAAGGTTAGTTTAGTAAATATAGAAATTAGAACTTAGTTTTATTAAGTTAGTAAAATAAAATTAGAAGAAACTTATTTTTCTCGTTCATTTTAAAACGTAGTTTTTTATTTTAGAAAGATGTCAAATAAATAAGGTATTTATAAAAAATATCAATATTAAAGTTGAGAGGAAATGTATATAATAATAATTAAAAAAATATATGTATAAAAAGGGTTAATCGCCGGTTAGGAAAAGAAAAGAGAAAAAAAGGAAATTGAGTCCTAATCTAGTTAGGAAAGTATTTTGGGATTATCCTAAACCTTATTGTAAAGCCTATAAATACCAAAACCCTCTTCCCGTTGTATTTTTGTTATTCCAGCCGAATTTCTCAAGGAGAATTTTTTTTTTATCAAGAACAAGTTGGTGATCTTGTGTATCAAGATCAAGGTTTTAGGTAATTCTTAAACCCTTTTCAATCAATCTTCTTTAGTTTTCTTGTAACAATTAAGTGATGGAATTAGGGTTTATTTATATTTTCTGTAAGTCAAAGTAATTAACTGAATTAGAAGTGATTAGGGATAAATTATAAGCGTTTTGGTGTAATCGGTTAGGTTTAGAAGGTGTTAGATTAGGAATTTGGTTTGAGCAGAATTTTAGGTCAGGTTGTTCGAAGGATATCTCAATGATGGTAACTTGATTTTTGATGAGGCTTATATCCATTGATAAGTTCAGAGAGTCTAATTTTCAAAAAGTCTGGTCGCGACCAAAATCGAGGTCAGGAAGTGGTTCTAATGATTTTCGCAAGAAAAGTTGTCAAAATAGTAAATTCTGGTCAGATTTGGGTCTGATTTCGAAGAGTAAAACCCCTACTTAAATTTCAAATTAGGGTTAGCTAAAAATTAGAGGTTGTATATTAGGTGTCTTTTAACTCCAGTTCGAAGGGCTAACATTAAAACATTTTCTAAGTATTTTTAAGGACGTCAAATTTTTTGGTGTGCGTTCAGATCCGAATCTGAGTACTTTGTAATGATGAATTTTTATAAAATAGTTTCACTTAGCATTATTTTTTTTAAATCACAGTAGCTCACAACTCATTGGAGAGCTAGGAGATATAAGTAGAACCATCAATTAGGTGTTTTAGTATTTTATTTGTGGTCATGAAGTGACTACAAAATTCAGCCAAAAACTGTAAAAGTGGAAGTTAACAAATAAGGTCATATAGTGTATAAAAATGATATGAGATATGTATCTAAAGGATTATAAACTTAGTATAAGGTTTAGAAGTCCATCATATGATTGTTATATTGGCTTGGGCATTTAGCCTAACCGAGTGTAACTTGTGTTTTTGTTGTGTTTAGATTGTGTCCAAGATTTTGTCAAGTAGCTGAGCATCAGGTGAGTTTCATAGTCCCATTTTACTATGTTTTCTTAGGATAGAAATTATGCAAAGTATGTTTTGAAATATTTTAATTGCTGTGATTATGTGGTTTAATTGACGCATGGACTTTTATGAAGCTATTATATGCTATGTGCTAAATGTTGTGTGCTTTGGATCGTGGGTAACGTTCCTACCCAGTGTTGTGGTTTTGGATCGGAGGTAACGTTCCTACCCAATGTTATGGACTTTGATTACGGGTGATGATTCTACCCATGACTTTGAGATTGTTAGCTTAGGGTGATGATTCTACCCATGAATGTGAGGTTTCGGGACTTGGATCGTGGTATACGTTCCGTCCTAGATTATGGTTTTTTTGTACTATGCATGTTAGCCCTGCTATAATAAGTTGCTAACTGTCCTGTCATGTTCTGTTTTTATAATCACAGTAATTGAGTTAAAGCTTGAATTGTGTGTCGTAAACCTATGACTCTCACCAACCGTTGTGTTGATGTTTTTAAGCATCATTTTTAGGTGAGCATGTTGAGGGTTTTGAAGCTAAAAGTGGCTAGAGAGACCTTAGGATTGCATATGGAGTCTATCTTTTGATTTTTTTTTCGTACTTGTTAATTGGATTCCTCTTGAATGTTGTTTGATTTCTTAGGTTTGTGAGGCATGTTAAGTCTATGTATTAATGAGACCCTTTTCATTAATGCAAGATTCATTTGTTTTCGGTATTGTCATGACACATCGTGTCTTTTATATTTAGTTATGCATGTAGTGATTCTCTATTGTTGACACCATTATGTTGTGATGATATCCATGAAGTTACGCCTCGTGTTTCCGCCTTGGTGGGGTGTGACAGATTGGTATCAAAGTCAATGGTTATAGAGAAGTAGGTGGTTGAACCTAGACTATAACCTAGGAGTCCTTCATATAGTTGCATTTTAGGTCTTAAGTGTTTATATACGTATCTACTATACTTTCTCGCTATTCGAAAGCATTAAATTTTTCTTAATTTGTCTACTATTATATAATATATGTATATATATATATATATATATATATATACTACTACATTATTGGGATCTAATAGTATATACCCTTCCTTATTATTTAAGTCATGTCTCTTTCTAACCGTAATATAATCTATGTGTTTAGCTATCTAGGCGTTTTTGTATTCTTGCTTTCTTTGGGTTTTATTTCGACCCACGGGCTACTCGATAGCATATGATTCAAAAGAGGAGCCAATTGAGGAGGAGCCTCTCGAGGAACCGAATGAGGAAGGTTAATTAGAAGAGTCGGAGAAGGAGGCCGACTGAGATCTCTTGTCGGATGCTCGTAGCAGGCCTAGACCCGTGGAGTCGGGTGACTCTCGCGAAGGCAAAGTCAAACCCAAGCGAGGCCTAGCATAAGTTTATTCTGTCTTTTACCTCGTCACGATGTTATTGATTATTTATTTCGAATATTTCGTATTTTGGAGGCGCTGCGAGACTTTTGAACCTGTATGTCGTTTTGATTTTATCTTTATATAAGTAAGTATTTCTTTGATGGAGCATCCTTTATGTATTATATTGGAGTGGTTTAAGATGTGCAATGTGGTATATGCGCTTATATGTGCGTTATCATTGAGAGGTGTAGTCTTGGAAGTAAGTATACGTGTGAAAGGATGCAATTATAATTATGGTGGCCAACATAATTATAAAGGAATCACACACGTGGACTTGTGACCATGATTGCATTGATTAGTGTTTGTTTGTAAGCTGGTAGTGTAACATGTTTTGATATGTGTGATCATGATATGGATGGTTATATAGTTATGGAATCCCTCTTTTACCTAATGCGCGATTATGTTAGGCTCAGTTGCATAGATAGTAAGTTTCCCTCCTATCTATCATTTGCGGATACCCCGGATACATATTATTACTATTATTACGGTTATTGAGTTTGTTCGTCTGCTCAATTATTCGCTCGGATATATAACCCTCATTTTAGCATGCCTTGTTCATACCATGTCGGTATGGATGAACTAACTTTTCTATTCGGCGTCTTGATAAATATTGGTTGTTCGGATCTGCTTCTTTATATATTGGTACGTTTCATTGGTTCTTTCGTTGTATTGATTACTCGTATGAGTATCAAAATTTTCTTTTAAGCACTAATTGTTCCTAACGTATTAGTGCGGATCATTACTCCGTTCTTTATATATCCTTTGGTTTTCGTAACATGTTGCGGCATGTTAGTACCGACGCTTTTCAATGGTTGTTCTTTTGATCGTAAGTACGGATGAGTCTTTACGTTCTTCTTTTGGTTCGTAATGTCTTCATATAAATTTCTCTTGTGAATGTTCCTTTCACTGTTATTCTGACTATATGGTTCCTTGTACTTCCTTTCGCCTTTAAACATTAGAATTGTGTTAGAGTCTTTACGGTATTTTACAATCCCTATTGGTATTACGATGTCCTTTGTTTGAGTAACCTATTTTATATTGATGTCGAATTATAAAAACCCTTTTGAAGTATATCTTCATGGTGTTTGGGGAAAACTATTTTTGAAATGATTTTATGAACATGTTATGACATCGCTTTTATGTGAATGTCTTTTTATTTTTATGAAAACTATGTTTACAACGATTTTTATAAAACGGTGTGATACAGGTTGACTGTCAACACCATGTTTAAAATGATCTTTGTGAATAAAATATTTTTAAAATGGTCTATACAAATAAGATACGAAACTCTTTTTTTGGTTAATTTATGAAAAGTAGGTTTAAAATGATTCATAGTAGTAAGATGTGATACACCGTTAGATAACCATCTCTAGATATTTATGACAACCATGATTAAAATGAATTTTATAAAGATTATATTTAAGACATTTTTTTATATTTAAAACTATTTTTATAATTAAAACGATTTTCTTTATTATTTTAAATTTATTTTATTAAAACATTATTTAGTTGGTTCTTTCGAGTAAAGTCGATTATTGGTATAGATATTCTATCCTTTCTTTTAAGGATTCTTATGTCATTTGATCTACATCTATTTGCATATGTGAAATCCCTTATATGTTTTCTAGCCTTTGATTCGATATTCGTTTTCTACCCTATTCGATAATTCGTAACCCTTAGAATTCGTTGATATACGTTTTATTCGACCAAGTCACTCTCTGTGGGGAGCACCTGTGTTGTTCAAAAAAAAGGAAGGTTCATTTTGAATGTGCATAGACTATCGAGAGTTGCACAAGTTGACCACCAAGAATCTCCAGGGTTTGGGCTTATTTTTACTTAAAATAGTACAAACTCATTTTTAGAAGCTCAAAAAAAGGGGAAAATGTTCTAAACAGCTTAAGATGTGCTTAATCTAAAAATGCAAAGAAATCTAAGCTAGAAGTTCTCTTTAGCTACTGAAATTAAGCATGAAACAAGCAAACTCAGGAAATAAGCAAGATAACACAAAATCCAAATAAGCTAAAAACCTTAAAAAAGCAACACCATGGAACCTCTAAACTTAGGAATATATTGAAACCACTTATCATCACACACACACACACACACACACTAAATCTAACTTATAGAGAACTAAATTATATCCAATTAAGATCCTAAAATTCTAAGTACATGATTTTTGCTTTTGAGGTTTCTTAGTTGACTTTTGACAGGCAAATTAAAACTAAGAAAAAAGCTAGTAAATGGAATTTAAGACTTATTCTATATTAAGCTATAACTAGACTTAATCTTACTTGAATTTCAGAGCCTAAATCCTATTTCTACTTAACTAAAAACTAGTCTAAAAGAAGCAGTACTAACTGTGACAGCAATACTAACTTTAAGTTAGTACTGGTGCACTTTCAGTTAGTACTGGTGCAAGTTGCACAAGTGCAACTCACAAGTGCAGGTTTCCTAAGGGAAATCCTACACTTAAACACACTCAAATAGAGTGTATGAACAAAGTGCAAGCAAGATCTAAGCCTTTGAGGGCTTAGATCAAATTTTCACAAGCTAAAAGATAGGCTCAAAATGCCCTGGTGTAAAAACTAAGATTATAAGCCATGACTTCTTGATTTCTTAAAACTAACTTCTAAAATTTAATTCCCTATTGATCTTAAACTAAAACACAACTAACTCAAGTAAAATGCACAAGTAATATTGACTTTTAGAGGTCAAACACACTTATACCAAACACCCCTTTATCATTTTGACAGTTATAAGAAAAGCTTTTAAGGTGAAATCTAATGAACAAGTGCTTAATTCCAGACAATGAAAAGATTAAAACAAACACACAAAAATATATAAAGCCATGAACAAAACAACTAAATAACAATAAATCTAAAGACTTAAGCTATTTTACTATATTTTTGGTTTTTTTTAGAGGTTTTTAAGACATTTATATGAAATACTATGATTCAAACTAAGAAAGTTAAAAACAGATAAAAAACTATGACTACTAAGCTAAATTATACTAAAATAAGCACCAATAAGCAAAGAGATTAAGCAAATAAGCAGTTTTACTCTAATAGGTAGTTTAAGCTAAATAAGTAAAGAGACAAAGAATCTAAAAGGAAACTTACTTTAAACTTCAGCTAAACAGAAGTTAATTCTCAAATAACAACTACAAGCTCTAGCTTATTTATGTGAATAAGCTCGTTTAAGTCCTTGAGAACCCTTCCATGTTTGGTTCTCCTTCCATAAGCTTTCCAATCCAAATGCAAAGGTAATATATAGATATTAAACTGATTTTAAGGCTTAGGTATGATTTAGATTTAATTCAGCTACATAATAAGCTTATAGACTTATTAGAGCTTATTAGCTTATTTAGTAAGATAGGCTTATTGAGAGAGCTTAAAGGTTGAAAATAAGAAGAGCTTGATACAATAAAAACAGCGAGTTTCATTAATTGAAAACTAGAATTACATTCTAAGAAAAGGAGATTCACAAAAACAATTAAGGGACAATTACATTTAGGTAAAATAACAAAATAAATCTAGACAAAAAAATATACTAAAAAACCTAGATAGCGTGTGTAGTGAGAAGTGAGGCCTCTTAATAGCCTGTAGAGAAGCTTCCAAACCCTCTTGCCTTGCCCACGCTCCTCTTAATCAAGCCCGTTGGATTCTTCAATCATTAGGAATTTATTTATAGCCGTTGGATTGATTTGTGGACACTTGAGGATTGCCAGCGTGTCTATCACTTTGGATGCATTGTGGCTTCTATTTGTTGGTATTTTAGCAACTAAAACCCACTATTAATTGTGTTTTCTCTCCATTGAAGACGTGGCCTTTGAGAGAGAGAGCTTCATAATTCCTTTGATTTGACTGAAATCTCCCTATCCTCGTGCTAACACGCTTCTGAATTGACTATCTTAGCCCTTAATTTGAGAAACCCCTTTGATTTGAGTAAATGGTAACTTTGGGACGACGGGTGAACAGTAAATAAGATTTCGCGCCTAATTTTCGACAGTTAAAACTGTTGGACTTTGGGAAGTTTGCACGATTAGTCCTATCTCTTTCTTTCCTCTATCTTTCTTAGCTTAAACAGTTTGGGAATTTGCAATTTTGGCCCTTGTGTTTTATAATAAAAGGAAAATGGGCTAGGCTTTGGACTTTTCTGGCTTCGGCTTTGTACACTTCTGGTTCTCGTGTCCGTGCTTGCTTGTTTTTTACTGTTTTCTTGTGATTTTTTGACTCATCCATACCTGCACACACAAAACATAAATACAAGCATATTTTTGCCATTTTTGGTCTGCTTGGGTTTAATTGGGTCATTTTAGGCATAAATGGACATGTGTATTTTACACACCCTTTTACATATGTTTTGATTAACAATGCTTATCTAATAGATGAGTCATTACGTTCTTCTTTTGGTTCGTAATGTCTTCGTATAGATTTCTCTTGTGCATGTTCGTTTCACTGTTATTCTGACTATATGGTTCTTTATACTCCCTTTCGCTTTCAAACAATAAGATTGTGTTAGAGTCTTTACGGTATTTTACAATCCCTTTTGGGTATTATGATGTTCTCATTTGAGTAACATATTTTATATTAATGTCGAATTATGAAAACCTTTTGAAGTATATCTTGATGGTGTGTGGGGAAAACTATTTTGAAATGATTATATGAATACAACACTTTTATGGAAATGTCTCTTTATTGTTTTTTTAAGAAAACTATGTTTACAATAAATTTTTAAAACAATATGATACATTGGTGATCTGACAAAAACTATTTTTTTAATACATATTTATGATAAGATATGATAATATTTTTTATATGCTTGTTTTTGATAAATTTTATAATTATAAAAAGCATGTTTAAAGTAATTTTTGTAGGTAAGATGTGATACACTGTTAAATGACTGTCTCTGGATTTTATGGCAACCATGATTAAAATGAATTTTATAAAGATTATATTTAAGATGATTTTTTAAGTGATTTTTATAATTAAAACGACTTTCTTTATTATTATAAATTGATTTTTTTAAAACATTTTATGTTAGTTGCTGTTCTTTCGAGTAAAGTCGGTTATTGGTATAAGAATTTTATCTTTCTCATTTATCAATCTTGATACGTATTGTTATTCGTTATGTATTATTTTTGTCGTGGTACGCTTGTTGATTCTTCATTGTCGTTTTCTATCGGTACATATATTCTATCCTTCCTTTTAAGGATTCTTATGACATTTGATCCACATCTATTTCCATATGTGAAATCCCTCATATGTATTCTAGCCTTTGATTCGATGTTCGTTTGCTACCCTATTCGGTATTTTGTAACCCTTAGATGTCATTGATATACGTTTTATTCGACCAAGTCACTCTTTTCCAGAGGTGCACTGTGTGTTCAAAAGAAGGACGGTTCAATTCGAATGTGCATAGAATATCGAGAGTTGCACAAGCTGACCACCAAGAATCTCCCAAGGATCGACGACTTGTTTGACCAGTTACAAGTTTTGTGTTATTTTTCTAAGATAGATATTCGTTCCGGTTGCCATCAGTTAAGAGTACATGGAGAAGATATACTCAAGAAGGCATTTAGGACGCGATATGGACACTTTGAGTTTACGGTTATGCCTTTTGGGTTAACCAATGCACCAGCGGTTTTCATGGACTTGAAGAACCGGGTGTGCAAGCCATATTTAGGCAAGTTTTTCATTTTGTTTATCGATGATATCTTGATCTACTTGAATTGTAAAGAGGATGATAAGGTTTATTTGAAGTTGGTGTTGGAGCTGCTGAAGAAGGAAAAGTTGTTTGCCTAGTTTTCCAAGTATGAATTCTGGTTACAAGAAGTGCGTTTCTTAAACACGTGGTTAACAGCAATGATATTCACGTAGACTCTAGTAAGATAGAAGAAATGAAGAATTAAAAGAAACTAAGACGCCATCTGGGATACAATCATTCTTGGAATTGGTAGGTTACTATCGACGTTTCATAGTAAATTTTTCTAAGATCGCTAAACCCCTTACTTCACTGACTTAGAAGAAAGAAGTAGGAGTGGGCCAAGGAACAAAAGGAAGCTTTTCAGACGTTGAAGGGCAATTTTTGAAATGCACCAATATTGTCATTGCCTGATGGATCCAAAGAGTTTGTAGTTTACTGTGATGCGTCAAATAAAGGATTAGGTTGTGTACTCATGCAAAGAGGCAAGGTAGAGAATGCGATAGCAGAAATGCTGCGTGGCCTGAACCAACTAATGGAAAGGAAGGAAGGTGGAGGTATGTATTTATTATGGGTTCCATTAATAGGTGATGTAAGGACATTAATTGAAGACGAGGCTCATGCATTAAGGTACTTGGTACATTTAGGAGCGGATAAGACGTACTATGACCTTAGAGATATGTATGGTGGCCATGTATGGAGAAGGATATTGCTACCTATATTAGCAATTGTTTGACTTGTTTAAAGGTGAATGCTAAAATATCAAAGACCTTCGGGTTTATTGTAACAACTAGAGATACCCGAGTGGAAGTAGGATATAATAACTATAGACTTTATTACAAGGTTGTCAAGATCAAGTAGTGGATATGATACGAATTGGGTAATAGTCGATAGACTGACTAATTATGTAGATAGATTATGCTATTAGCTAGGTGTATATAGCCCATTACATGGTAGTACGTGAAGATTTTAAAATGGAGAATTTAGTGAGACTTTACACTAATGTGATAGTTACAATGCATGGAGTGCATGTGTCAATCATCTCAGATCGTGGTGGAAGATTTACTTTGTGACTTTGGTAGACATTGCAGAAGGCATTAAGAACACGGCTAAAACATGCGTACTACTTATCATCCTCAAACGGACGGACAAAGTGAGCGTACCATTCAGACTTTGAAGGATATGTTGAGAGCGTGCGTGATTGATTTTTTTGGTGGTAATTAGGATACTCATCTACCCTTAACTGAGTTTTCTATAATAATAGTTATCATTCGGGTGTTTGATGTGTTCCATTTGAAGCGTTGTATGGGAGGAAGTGTAGGTCACATGTTTTTTTGGCCTGAAATTTGGAGAAATTTTGATCATTGGATCAAAATTGGTACAAGAGACAACAAATTAAGGATGTTGATTACAGAATAAGCTCAAAGTAGGCTAGAGAATGCAAATAGCTATTACGGAAAAAATGCGTAAACAATTAGAGTTGAAGTTGGTGATAAGTGAATGGTTGGAAGTGTCGTCTTGGAAAGATGAAGTGCATTTTGGAAAGAAAGAAATGTTAGCACCAAGATATGTGGGACCATTTGAGATCATTAAAGGGATCGGTCCTATGGCCTATTGATTAAGATTGTCTCAATAATTTAGTAGCGTATTTGATGTGTTTCAAATTTAAAGAAGTATTTAGCGGATACAAATCTGCATGTGCATTTAGAAGAAATTAAGGTAGAAAAAACTACCTCGTGTGTTGAAGTGAACTGTTGAGATTAAACGATCGTGAGGTTAAAAGTTTAAAGCGTAGTAGGATTCTGATAGTTAAGTCCATTGGAACTCGAAGCGAGGTCATACAGATTTCATAAAAACTAATTATCCATATTTTCTCGTTAAGCAAGCTATCATTGGAAGTAGTAATTAAAGTTGGGTACATAGGGTTATTGGTAGACTTTAGTGCACCCTTGAATGTTCTGAGGTGGTTTGGTTAATGTTATATTTTGAATAAACTCGAAGTCGAGCCGATTCTTCAAAAACGTTGAGCTTTGTAACAACTCATAACTTAGTTCCAAGACAGTTCTTGTTTGATGAGTTACGGGGTTAGGTTATGAATGACGTTGTTACACAACTTAAGGTTTTTGATGAGTTTCCTCGAAGACGGGCGATGTTCATGTAGTTGGATGTTATTTTTGCTTAGAGTTGTTATGCTGCTATTTGTACCCTTGTATGGGCAAGCGAAGTTGTAAGCAGTGGGTTTCTGATCGTGAAAGTTAGATGAGATTCAAAGTGTGGCCCTAAGTTCACGTGGGAACGTGAGGACCATATGAAAGCTAAGTATTCCTGATTGTTTGTTGATGATGATGTTGAACCTACTAGTTAAATCTCGAGACGAGATTTCCCTAAGGAGGGGATACTGTGACAACTGTGCTTTGAGCAGGTTAGTCAAACCGTTAGTATGGACTTGAACATCATTATGTGTTATAATAATTATGTGTTTATGTGATCTTATGTGAGTTTGGTTACCAATCAATAGAGCGTGATCGTCTCCTTTTGATTGAAGTTATGGTTGTTATGGGTATTTCATTTTGTTCACATTTTAGTGACAATAAAAATGATAGTATAAAATATATATGTGTCATTATTTATATGTATATGTATACGTATATTAATCTTAAGTGATTTGTAGTTAGTGAAATTAAAGGTTTAGTTTAGAAAATATAGAAATTTGAACTTAGTTTTATTAAGTTGGTAAAATAAAATTAGAAATCATGGGTCTTTACTAATGGGTTGTCGGGCCGGTTAGGCCCAAACGTGGGCACATTTGGATTAAACGAGACCCAATGGCCCGTTAATCTCCCTAGTATTTTCCTAAGTCTCGATATTACTTGTATGACTAATGTACACTTATTTAACATGTACAAAGGTCATGTTTGTCCCATACAAACGCTTAAATGGGTCACGTATCCCTTCACAAGCCATGCCATTTCGTTTACATAAAGAGTTTACGTATAGTTTATAAAATATTCATGTGTAAGAGTAAAGGTTCGCGTTGGTGTGTTGTTTACGTGACATAATGTCAAGAAACTAACAACAAATAAAATGTAAAGAGTATAAGCTCGAATCTTGACTTACAAGGGTCCTAGTGCCTTGGTTGACAAGTTTGGACGTATAGAGTGCTAACCCAATGTATAGACGATTGAAATAACCAAATCCAAGCTTCAAAGCTTATATACATACCCAACCTTAGCTCGATAACCTTCTTGTGAAATCGTATAAGAACTTGGTAGTGTTTGTGGGTTCGAAAGAAAGAAGTAGGAGGTGTTTGTTTGCGGTTTATGACTTGAACACAAGAAAGAGAGAGTTTAGGGTGTGTGTGATTTAACAAGAGTGTAAAATGGTAAGATATGAGTGTGTATTTATAGGCAAGAATGCTAGATACTCTCCTAGTTCCCTACACAAACCAAATGTAACATTCCGTATTTTCAGGTCATTTTCGACGTCATCTATTTTACGAGTTTCCGTGAGTGAGTGTCGACATTTAACATTTTATTTGTCGATAATAAATATTTTCGTATTTATTATGAAAATTTTGGAAAAGATTGGGTTACTTTTATTTTTTTGACGTTCCGCGAGTCGACATTTGACCGCGCGTTCGTTAATCGTTTCGAGCTTCGTAAAATTTACGACGTGTCTCGTTATTATTCTTATGATCATAAAATATCATTTTATGAACCGTGTCATCTTTGTTCCTCAACCTTGGTCATAGCTCGCGTTTAATTAACAAGATATTTATAAGATATTTATTAGATATTTATAAGATATTTATTAGATATTTATAAGATATTTATTAGATATTTATCTAAAATATCTTTTAGATATTTTCCTTTAACTTAACCCTAGTTAACTTAACTAGAGTTTCTTAACCTTAGTTAAGCCCAATATAAATGCTTAACTAGTAAGAAAAATATACAAAACACATTCCTAAGGTGTAAAACAAAAAAATCTCTCCTATTTCTCTCTATACATGCCACGACTCAAGAACACCCCTTTACACAATACATACAAATTTTTCTACCACTTATACAAGCATACACATATCATTCCTAAGACCTTCTAAGGTGTTTACAAGCATTGGTTAACCATTTGCAAGTATTGGAGCAAAGATTGGAAGATTAGGGTTTCAAACCTAATCTAGGGTTTCCATTGGTGCAAGCTTGTGTTTTTGATCTAACCAAGGGTTTAGATTTGTTTGGTCATCATACTACATATCATCAAGGGTAACTAAGACTCTTTATGTATTCATACTTATGATTTTATGTGTTCATATGTTTTATTTAGCTAAATCACCATTTAGGGTTTCTTTAATGGGTTTTGATTAAAAGTGAGATTAGAACACTTGTTATCTTGAACTCTTGGACAAAACATGACCTAATGGACCTAATATATGTAAGACATAAGATATTAAGGGTTCTAATGGATTTGTAACAAAGTGGTAAAGCTAAAAAGTTTCTAGAAAACAGTAATTAAACACTTTTGAGAAATTTATCTTAGGGGCTGTTTGTATTCGAAAATTACATATATATTTTATGATTTTATAAAATACTACATGTCACAAGGATCGAGGGGTCATAAAGAACTCAAAAAACCGATTAATAACGAAGAAGATACGCTATTTACAAGTTTACGATAGTTAATACTTTTATAAAACTATTTTTATAAAAGTTACTATTCATGGCAGAAACTTATACTTTTGTAAAAACATAATAATAGATAAAAAACTTTATTATTCGAGATCGTCGCTCGAAAAGAATCCTAAAACGGAGCTTAACGAATAATATACACGTTTAACGAGTTGTTACACTAAGTAAAAGCGAAAAAAACGATTTATAGCATGTGATGAACAGTAAAATCACTATTCACATCAGAATCTCGAAAACCCAAAAATTGATTATTTATGATCACTAAAAAATCGTCTTACTACGAAAGCGTGGGCATAAAGAAACGCAGAAACGACTAAAAAACGACGAAGTAAATTCATTTTTGCTAAAAGGCGTAATTATAAACGTTTTTACCTTATTAATATGATTTCGCTAAAACGATTAGATGGTGATATAGCTACATAGATATATATGTGTTATTAGTTATCAAAGTGCTATATTACTAGGGAATTTCATAATGAGGCCTCTCGATGGCGTATTGACGAGTTGTGTTTGGATTTACATTTAAGTATCGCTATCTCCTCGTACTCATGTCATGAATTCTTAATTATGATACCTGAACGTTAGTATGGATGTAATAACTAAATAGGATTATATATGGTAGTTTTTAAAACAACGTACCGAGTACTCATAACGACCTATATTGGATTATTGCATTCAGACGATTATACGAACGCATTTTGCGTGATATACTTGATATTAGCTCATCGAGGTGAGTTCAATAACCCACGTTTTACATGATTAGTTTTTATAAGTTTGGTTGAGAACATGCTTGATTATAAATACATTTACTGGTTCTATTACAAATTGATTTATGCAACTTCTTTACCTTGTCATGGTGCGATAGATGACAATACTTGGTATACGTTTTGGACGTAAACACATACGTTGACATTTACTCAAATAAGTTTACGGATTAGGCTTAGGTTTCATGAACTGTAAGTCACTTGGAGTTGAGCGCGAATATTATGAAAATAGATCTATTGGGGATTGACAACCCCCGTTCCGGAGTGATTAGCTTTCACCTAGTTCAGATCGGAACTATACGAACGTTTATAACCATGTCGGATAGAATTGGATTGGTGTCCTACATGACACGACAAAGTTATGTCATTTTTGCTAAAGGCGTAATTATAAACGTTTTTACCTTATAAATATGATTTCGCTAAAACGATCAGATGGTGATATAGCTATATAAAGATATATGTGTTATTAGTTATCAAAGTGCTATATTACTAGGGAATTTCATAATGAGGCCTCTTCGGATGACGTATCGACGAGTTATTGGATTTACGATTTAAAGTATCCTAGCTCCTCGTACGTCATGTCATGACCTCTTGATTATGATAGCCCGAACGATAATATGATGATAACTATATAGGATTGTATATGGTAGTTGTTAGACAACGTACTTGAGTACTGATTCGACCTATATTGGATTAGGTTGCTTTCGACGATTATCGGACGCATTTTGCGTGATATACTTGATATTAGCTCACTTGAGGTGAGTTCATAACCCCACGTTTTACATGATTTGTTTTATAAGTTTTGGGGTGAGAACATGCTTGATTATAAATACATTTACTTGGTTGATTACAAATTGATTTATGCACTTCTTTACTTGTCATGCGATGAGATACAATACTTGGTTTACTTTTTGAACGTAAAAATAGATCTATTGGGGATTGACAACCCCCGTTCGGGTGATCAGCTCTCACTAGTTCGAGATCGAACTAACGAACGTTATACCATGTCGGATATGAATGGATTGGTGTCTACATGACCAACAACTATATACTAATGAACATTTACCGTGCCTTGAATAAAGTGGCATACTTACAAGTCTACGTCGCAGTTTCCATGAACTTAGAGTAATCGTAATCATTTCTCTTACATACTTGAAACTAATTGGGATATTGTGCTCATTATAATATCTACTTGAAACATTTTTGGATATTGTGTTCATTATAATATCTACTTGAAACATTTTGGGATATCGTGTTCATTACAATATATACTTGAAACATTTTGGGATTTTATATATATAGTTTTGGGATTTACATTCATACTTACAAAAACCTATGAACTCACCAACTTTAATGTTGACACTTTTAAGCATATTTTTCTCAGGTGAAATAGATGTATGACATACTTGATGTGCATTGGAGTCCAAATTTACAAGATTTCTTTTCAAACGACTCAGTTAGAGGTCGTTCTCTCCTGACTTGTGCAATGGGATCATGAAGTAACGCTCCCGGAAATACATTCCGCTGCGACCCAATTTTGGGGGTGTTACAGATTGGTAATCAGAGCCAAGGTTATAGAGAACTAGGTTGAATTTTACCTAAACTATAACCACTTTCAACGATCACATTTTCAAAAGATTTTTACGAGACATACATACACTATTTGTTGCAATAGTTGGTCATACTAGATGCTTACATGATTTATATACATGTTCGTAGGATAGACAAACACTAGAACCCTGTTGAGGTATGGTGGGTTGCACCATAGCCTCAAGACCATGCATAATGTGCATGCAATATGATAACTATGTGAAGTTAGATGAACATAAAAATTCGAGTATTATCCAACGTCGAGTAAATTTATTAATTAGGTCGAGATGTGTACCAATTCATGACTGCATCTCAAGACAGTTCTTGTTTGATGAGTTGCGAGATGGAGCCATGACAAGATTGTTACACAACTCGAGGTACTTGATAAATTCCCTCGAGGATGGTTAGGACTCGTGAGGCTTTATGTGAAATAATTATGTGTAATTATAGTGGTAAGACCACTATATGAATATTTGTCTGTTATGTGCAGACACACTACTTGCTTACTTGCGGACGTGACTTAGGTATATATATATATATATATATATATATATATGTATATATATACTTACCCTATCTTGTGCATACTCTACAATTATTTATATAAGGATTATTTATATAAATACTAGAACATTTCTTTAGGCAAGGTGGTATTATAAGCTCGTAGGCCCTAAACATTAAGCTATCGAATATGATATCTTACCATCACCCATTTATGCCATGAGCGCACATTCATATTGACCATACATCACTTCACAACACTCTATTTCGGAGCATGACTTTTGGGAAATAAACAAATTTTACATTTTTGGGATTTTGAAGGAAATGGCACCAAAGAGAGCCACAAGGTCAACACCAGGTACAGAAAATCTTACCACCACAACTGTCACCAATGCCCAACTTCAGGCAATGATTGACCAAGGTGTTACTGCTGCACTGGTAGCACGAGATGCAAACAGAAATGGCGACGACAGCCATACTTCAGGAACGGGTGTCAGAAGGAATGAACACGCTGCTCGTGAATGCACCTACCCGGATTTCCTGAAGTGCAAACCCTTAAATTTTAAGGGCACTGAGGGAGTTGTCGGACTCACTCAGTGGTTCGAAAAGATGGAGTCTGTCTTCAGTATAAGCAACTGCATAGTAGCATGCCAAGTCAAATTTGCGACTTGTACTCTGCAAGAAAATGCCTTGACGTGGTGGAACTCTCACGTTAAGACTACTACTCCGGAAGTTGCCCATGCAATGCCATGGAAAACGTTGAAGAAGATGATGACAGACAAGTACTGCCCGAGGGGTGAAATTAAGAAGATTGAGTTTGAAATGTGGAATCTGAAGGTGAAGGGTACCGATGTGGTAACCTATAACCAACGTTTCCAAGAACTGGCACTAATGTGCGATCGGATGTTTCCGGAAGAGTCGGACAAGGTTGAGAAATATGTCGGTGGCTTGCCCAACATGATCCATGGCAGTGTGATGGCAACTAAGCCGAAGACTATGCAAGATGCCATTGAGTTCGCCACCGAACTAATGGATAAGAAAATCAGCACATTTGCTGAAAGACAAGCTGAGAACAAGAGGAAACTTGATAACAACAACCAAACTCAACAACAACTTCCCAAGAGGCAGAATGTGGCTCAAGCTTACGCCGCTGGGACTGGTGAAAGGAAGGAGTATGCTGGGACTCTTCCATTGTGCAACAAGTGCAAGTTTCATCACAATGGCCCGTGCACTGTAAAATGCGCAAACTGCAAGAGGGTCGGTCATCTGACCAGAGACTGTTGGAGTTCTGCTGCTACTAGCAATCAGAGAACCCTCACTTGCTATGAATGTGGGAATCAAGGGCATTACAGGAGTGATTGCCCCGAATTGAAGAATCGAAACCATGGAAACCAAGCTGAAGGTACCGAAGCACGTGGAATGGTATATGCCTTAGAAGGTGGAGACACCGATCAAGACCTTAACAACATTGAAGATGAGATTGAAGCTTAAAAGAAAAAGTTGTCTCGCTATGCCTAATAAATCCTAAGTTGGAACTATCTTAGACTTTATTTCCCTAGGAGTTCTTATTGTATTTCTCTTAAACATCCGTTGTACGAACGATTTCAAATTATCTATCGAATCTATGTATCGTGAAATTTCAGCCAATCTACTCCAATTCTCTAAATTATTCATGTAAGTCATTCTAAAAGTCATAACGCTATTTTGACAAAAATGAGCAATGCATCGTTAGTCCTCAATTATACATAATTTGATCACCTATGTATAATTCAGGAAGGACCATGCCGTGCTGAGAGTAGTCACCTTAAAACTTCTTGTCAAGAAATAATTTTCTAATTATATCAAGTTCTGTGTACGTATTCATGAAGCGCGATTACTTCGGTAAATCGAATTAGTAACTATAACTAAGTAAACCATTACACCATCTTACTATAAAGTCGACGTCATCTTATACCAAATCCTAAGCCAAGAAGCTGAGACATATCCCTAGTCGCCCTAGGACAATCCACTATCAATCTTTCTCGCCAGGAGTGTTACGCCGATGTGAGACGGAAGCCAGTAGAATTTGAAGATTGACAACCTGGTTATGCTTAAGGTATCGCCTTAGAAAGGAGAGGTACGCTTTGGCAAACGGGGGAAGTTTAAACCTTAGATAGGTTGGACCTTTCAAGGTGTTGGAACAAGTTGAATCCGTTGCTTACAAGCTTAAGCTTCCGCAAGAGCTGAGCAGGGTTCACAATACGTTTCATATATCCAATTTGAGAAAGTGCTATGCCGACGAACCCTTAGCTGTTCCGTTAGGTGGACTTCACCTTGATAACGAGCTTTGGTTTGTCGAGAAACCGGTGGAGGTCATGAATCGAGAAGTCAAACAGTTGAGGCAAAGCCGTAACCCAATTGTCAAGGTTCGATGGAACTCTAGGCGGGGCCCTGAGTTTACGTGGGAACGTGAAGATCAATTCAGGAAGAAATATCCACACCTCTTCACCAAGACCGCACCATCATCAAGTGCCGTGTCATAAGCCTTGAGGACAAGGCTCATTTAACGAGGGAAGACTATAACACCCCGTGTTTTAGGTCATTGTACGACGATTGCGTGCCCGATGTCGTAAATATTATTTTACGAGTTTCCGTGAACGAGCGTCGACATTTAAAATTTTATTTGTCGCTAATAAATATTTTCGTATTTTATTATGAAAAATTTGGAGAAGAATTGATAATTTTTATTTTTGACGTTTCGCGAGTCAACGGTTGATCGCGCGTTCGTTAATCGTTTTGAGCATCGTAAAAATTTACGACATGTCTCGCTATTATTCTTATGATCATAAAATATCATTTTATGAACCGTGTCATCTTTGTTCCTCAACCTTGGTCATAGCTCGCGTTTAATTAACAAGATATTTATAAGATATTTATTAGATATTTATCTAAAATATCTTTTAGATATTTTCCTTTAACTTAACCCTAGTTAACTTAACTAGAGTTTCTTAACCTTAGTTAAGCCCTATATAAAGGCTTAACTAGTAAGAAAAACATACAAAACACATTCCTAAGGTGTAAAACACAAAAATCTCTCTCATTTCTCTCATCATATATCACGGCTCAAAACCATCTCCATAACACATCCATACTTTGATTTTCTAGATCAAATACAAGTGTTCTTACATCTATTCTAAGGTGTTCTAAGAAAGATCGGAGGGTTGATTTCTCGTTTCGAAGATTTAAGAAAGTTTGTGCAAGATTCGGGTTTCAAAGGATTAAGGGTTTTTCTAGTGTTATAATCTCGGGTTTGATATCCAAAACAAGGGTTTAGATATTTGGTATCATTATCTACATATAATCATGGGTAAACTAAGACTCTTTATGTATTCATACCTTATGATTTTATTGTGTTCATATGTTTTATTTAGCTAATCACAATTTTAGGGTTTCTTTAATGGGTTTTGATTAAAAGTGAGATTAGAACACTTGTTATCTTGAAAACTTGGACAAAATATGACCTAATGGATCTAATATATGTAAGACATGAGATATTAAGGGTTCTAAATCTTTTTTTTTAATTTTTTTTGGTTTGTAAACAAAGTGGTAAGCTAAAAAGTCCTAAAAACAAGTTTTTAATACACATTTGAGAAAAATATCTTAATGGGCTGTTTGTAACATTCCGTATTTTCAGGTCATTTTCGACGTCATCTATTTTACGAGTTTCCGTGAGTGAGTGTCGACATTTAACATTTTATTTGTCGATAATAAATATTTTCGTATTTTATTATGAAAAATTTGGAGAAGAATTGATAATTTTTATTTTTGACGTTTCGCGAGTCAACGGTTGATCGCGCGTTCGTTAATCGTTTTGAGCATCGTAAAAATTTACGACATGTCTCGCTATTATTCTTATGATCATAAAATATCATTTTATGAACCACGTCATATTTATTTCTCGACCTTGGTCATAGCTCGCGTTTAATTAATAAGATATTTATTAGATATTTATAAGATATTTATTAGATATTTATCTAAAATATCTTTTAGATATTTTCCTTTAACTTAACCCTAGTTAACTTAACTAGAGTTTCTTAACCTTAGTTAAGCCCTATATAAAGGCTTAACTAGTAAGAAAAACATACAAAACACATTCCTAAGGTGTAAAACACAAAAATCTCTCCCATTTCTCTCTATACATGCCACGGCTCAAGAACACCCCTTTACACAATCCATACAAATTTTTCTACCACTTATACAAGCATACACACATCATTCCTAAGACCTTCTAAGGTGTTTACAAGCATTGGTTAACCATTTGCAAGTATTGGAGCAAAGATTGGAAGATTAGGGTTTCAAACCTAATCTAGGGTTTCCATTGGTGCAAGCTTGTGTTTTTGAGCTAACCAAGGGTTTGGATTTGTTTGGTCATCATACTACATATCATCAAGGGTTGCTTTCGACGATTATCGGACGCATTTTGCGTGATATACTTGATATTAGCTCACTTGAGGTGAGTTCATAACCCCACGTTTTACATGATTTGTTTTATAAGTTTTGGGGTGAGAACATGCTTGTTTATAAATACATTTACTTGGTTGATTACAAATTGATTTATACACTTATTTATATATCTCGTGATGAGATGCAATACTTGGTTAAATTTTTGGACGTAAACACATACTGGATTTTTAATTGAATGATTACGGATTAGCTTAAGTAAGATTGGACTGTAAATCACTTGGAGGGTGAGCGCGAATGTTATAAAATAGATCTATTGGGGATTGACAAACCCCGTTCGGGTGACTAGCTCTCACTAGTTCGAGATCGAACTAACGAACGTTATACCATGTCGGATGCTGTAATGCAATGTTGCCTTGGGAAGGCGGAAATATAATTACGGTGCCTTGAATAAAGTGGCATACTTACAAGGTCTACGTCACAGTTTCCATGAACTTAGAGTAATCGTAAGTCATTGTTTATACACACATGAATATTTATGTTGCATACTAGGCAATATAAGATACTTGAAAGTTATTGGGATATTGTGCTCATTATAATATCTACTTGAAACATTTTTGGATATTGTGTTCATTATAATATCTACTTGAAACATTTTTTTTGGATATTGTGTTCATTATAATATCTACTTGAAACATTTTGGGATTTTATATAAGGAAACCTATATATGTAGGTTTATGCGTTGCAAGTCTTGTATGGGCGAAACTTGTAACACAGTAAACCTATATATATATAGTTTTGGGATTTACATTCATACTTACAAAAACCTATGAACTCACCAACTTTAATGTTGACACTTTTAAGCATGTTTTTCTCAGGTGAAATAGATGTATGACATACTTGATGTGCATTGGAGTCCAAATTTACAAGATTTCTTTTCAAACGACTCAGTTAGAGGTCGTTCTCTCCTGACTTGTGCAATGGGATCATGAAGTAACACTCCCGGAAATACATTCCGCTGCGACCCAATTTTGGGGGTGTTACATGTAATCACTTTCAGCTTAATAAAATTCAAATTTCATTTATATTTTGCCTTAAATTCTGTCTTTACTTTTAGCAAATTGGTTTAAATGTGTCTTACTAATAAGCTCAAATAAGCTCATTACTTTCTCAGCTATTTCTTATTAAGATAAGTTTGTTTTAAACTTAGCTTAATAAGCTCATTACTCAAGTTTCTTAAAAAGGGTCTGAATAAGCCAAATGGGATGATAAGCCAGAAAAGGAAGGGCTTATAGGCTTATTCAAAGCTTATTTTATAAGCTAGCTTGTAGAAAAGCTCATTTGAGAATTTGTGTCCTTGTTTAAGCAGAGGACAAATGTATGTTTTACTTTTACTCACTTGATCTTAATTTCTATTTTAGCTTATTTTACTACTGTTTGTTTGCTTTTCTGCTTATCACTTTACTTATTTTAGTGCTTATTGATGCTTAATGGTGTTTAATCTGTCCTTTTATAGCTCAATAAGTTTGGTTCATAGCTTATAATAGACTAGGTTTGGTTTGTATAGATACTATCCTTTAAAATAGTCAAACTGGCTTATAGTTTAGCTTAAATATTCAGAGATTTTGTCCCTAAGTTTTAGCTTATTGTCCTCATTAGCTTAAGTCTTTGATTTGTTTTCATGATTAGTAGCTTTCTGAAGTCTGTCTTAGTTTAAAATAAGCTTAATAATATTTAAAGGGGTGTTTGGGTTAAGGGTTTTAGTATGGTGAATTATGGCTTAAAGCTATTTTTAGTTTTCAAATCAGTTTTATAAGCTCAGATTAAGTCTGAGGGATAGTTTTCATAAGCTTAATTTTAGTTTTTAAGGTGTGTTTATCAAATAGTCAAGACTGATGGTATTAAAACTATCAAACTTGCTTATTTGATAAGCTTACTTAAATTTCACTTAAGTAGTAGCTTATTTTAGGTTTTCATTAGTTGAATTCAGCTCACTATAATCTGGGTTAAGTCTTTATAGTGTCAACTTTGTTGTCTGAGTCTTAAATTTAAGTCAGCAAGATATCCTAATTTCCAAAAGCCAAAAAGAACAGTTAGTTAAAACTGTCATTTTTAATCTATCTTTTTTCTAGCTTATTTTATTTCCATTTTGCTTAATTCTTGTTTTCTTGAGATATTAGCTTATAGGACATTAGCTGTTTTCAATCTTGAGCTTATCTCAAGTGCTTATGTGTTCTTAATTTTAGCTTAAAAGTGTGTCATGGATCTTTTAAAGCCTTGGTATGTGTTTAATTACACATACATTTGACCACTAAAACCGGACTTAAATGACTAAAAACGTACCAAAAATACATTGTATTTGTATGTTTTGCATTTGTATTATGCAGGTAATGGATATCCAAGAAAAGGACAAAAATCAAAGCCAAAACAACAAAACCTAGCACGAGAACGGAAAGACCGTGAGAAGTAGAAAAGACAAAATCAAAGTCAATGAAAAAGTCAAAGTCAAAGTCAACTCCGAGAAGTGGCATTGGAAAAAGCATCGAAAACCAAACCCGAAAACCTAAATTGCCAAAAGTGGGCCCACCCGTACCCACCTAGTGGGCCCGGGTCAACCCACTTATATCTTTATAAGCCTTAAGCCTTCTAAAAGGCCCAAAGTCCCTTTTAACTATAACCGGCCCAAACAAGCCCAGTCTCATACCACTTATAACCCCCGTTTCTCCCGTTACCCCTTAACCCTTACCCCGTTAGTCCTTTAAGGACTAACGGTGCAAACCCAACCCAAACCAAAAGGGCCAAATATGCAAATCTCAAGGACTATGAATGCAAGAGTTATACACATTCTCAGGGACCAAACTTGACATTCTCCAAACATCAAAAGGGGTGCGAACACTATTCATCATCTCCATGAGTTGTGTCATGTCCTCACTACCAGACAAAACACTATTCCCCTTTCTTCTCCCCTATGTCGACCAACAACTATACACACCTTATCCCACCAAAATCCACCTTGGCAATCCTTGGCATTCCTATTCGTCCAAGGAACAGGACAAGAAATCAAGGGTAGAGAAGATAGAACTTGGGCACTACTCATTTTGGATGGCTATGATGACTCTTGGATCCTACTCACACAACAAACACACCCGCAGGAGCTCTCACAAAGAAAGCACAAGTCCTAGAATCTTCTTTGGCTTGTTATAAATAGGCTCATTTGTAAGCCCTTGGGGCAGTTAGTTTTTACTTAAGTTTTTCACCTAGTGTAATTTTCAGCTTATTTTTAGGTCATTTAAATTATTGTCTTTCAATTTCCAAGCCTTGTAAACTTTTTAATCTTTAATGAGAATTTGAGTTTTTAAGTTATCTTTGAATTTCTATTGTTAAAAGCATTTCACAAACTGCTTTAAGCTCTTATTTAAGCATATTATTAATCTGTTTTCATTTAAATATAAAGTATTTAAGAAAATTTTACAAAAAACACAAAAAAATATCACCCTCAAATACCACAGCTTAATGGATGATAAGCCAAATTTGGATGGGCTTATGGACAATACTAGCTTGTCTTTTGACAAGCTAGAGCTTGTAGATTAGCTTATTAATAAGCTTGATTGCCCTGTTTTGAGCAAGGGCCTTTGTAAGTTCCATTTTCTTTCATTTTCAAGCTTTTACTGTAGCATTGCTTATTAGTGCTTATCTCTTGCTTATTGCTGCTTATTTATGCTTGTTTATGTTATTTGATGCTTATGTATGCCTGCTTTTAGTTTGCAAATCATTTGTTTAAGTTTTCTTAAATTCTGTCTTAAATAGCTTATTTAGTTGCATAATCTGTTTTAGCTTATCTGAGTGCTTATTAGTTGTTTAGATTTGCTTAATATTGTTAGTATAGCTTATTTAACATCTGGTCTTGGTAATTTGTGGCTTAAATCAATCTAAATCAAGTTTTAAAAAGGATTCATAAACTTAAAGGGGTGTTTGGTTTAACTGATTTTGAAGGTCAAAATGAGTTATGTCTTTTGGGTCACTTTAGTTTAACTTATATTCATCATAAAATTCAGCTAGTTTAAGTTTTTAAGTATTAAATCTCATTTTTAAGGTTTCAAGAGTTTGTGGTTT
>BQNB010055178.1:16362-39226 GCA_026074375.1 Tanacetum coccineum
TAACTTTCTTCTTTAGTTATCTTAGTTTAGGCTAGAAGTACAAGAAAATCTTTGAAAAACCATCAAAAACTTCATCTTTTTTAGTCTTTTTGGTTAGAAAAAGGGTTTAGTACCAAGAACTTGATTTCAAATTTTGCATATCAAAACCGTTAAAGTTTATGTTTTTAAGGTTCTAATAGTCTTAGATAGGTAGGAAATACAAGAAAATCGGGTAAAAATGTCAAAAAGTGAGTCTTTTTAAGATTTTTGGTTTTTGAGTTTCGAAGTGTATTGGGCGAATTATACGTGAAGGCGAGTTATATGTTTT
This sequence comes from Tanacetum coccineum, assembly GCA_026074375.1. Classification (NCBI taxonomy): domain Eukaryota; kingdom Viridiplantae; phylum Streptophyta; class Magnoliopsida; order Asterales; family Asteraceae; genus Tanacetum; species Tanacetum coccineum. The sequence goes on from BQNB010055178.1 coordinate 16,670, forward strand.
TTTCTCTTCAGGCGAATTATACGTTCCTTTCCAAAGGCGAATTATACGTTCTTTTCCAAAGGTTATTTATATGTAATTTCCTAAGGTGAATTATACGTAGTTTTTCTATCGGCGATTTATACGTAATTTCCTAAAGCGAATTATACGTAGTTTTTCTATAGACGATTTATACGTGTTTTTAAACAGGCGATTTATACGTGTTTTTCAACATGCAATTTATACGTGTTTTTAAATAGGCGATTTATACGTATTTTTCAACAGGCGATTTATACGTGTTTTTCAACAGGCAATTTATACGTTTATTTCCAAGGGCGATTTATACATTGTTCCTTAAGGCGATTTATACATAATTTGCTTGGGTGATTTATACGCTTTACTTGGGAGAACTATACACTTTCATTAGGTGAATTAGACGATTGTTCTTTGATTTGTAAAATCCCGTGTATTCCAAAGACTCAATATCAATAATCAAACCTCACTTTAACACAACAACCTCCAATCACTATACGATCATTTTTTATCATATCACATTAAAATGGATTCAATTATTCTACTTGGACAAAAGAATACTCTTGCTGAGTACATGATACTCTCCGATACTGACAATCGTCCACCAATGTTGGACAAGGACCTGTATGATTTGTGGAAAAGTATAATGGAATTATACATCTAAAATAGAGAGCACAGAAGAATGATACTTGAATCAGTTGAACACGGTCCACTCATTTGGCCTACTATTGAAGAAAATGGGGTGACCATAACAAAGAAATATGCTAAATTGTTTGCTGCTAAAAACTTCAAGCTGATAGTGATATGAAGGCAACCAATATCATTCTTCAAGGTCTACCAGCTGATATCTATTCACTTGTTAATCATCACAGAGTTGCCAAGGATTTATAGGAAAGAGTTCAGTTACTAATGCAAGGTACCTCTTTGACTAAGCAGGAAAGAGAGTGTAAACTGTATGATGCATTTGATAAGTTTACTCACATCAAGGGGGAATCACTTCATAAGTATTACTTGAGATTCACTCAACTGATTAATGACATGAACATTTACAACATGAAAATGGAACAATTTCAAGTTAATACCAAGTTCTTAAATAGTTTTCCACCTGAATGGAGTAAGTTTGTGACTGATGTCAAGCTTGTAAAAAATTTGCATACTACCAAATTTGATCAGTTTCATGCATATCTTGAATAACATGAACTCCATGCAAATGAAGTTTGTCTTCTGCGTGAACGCAATCAAGATCCACTTGCATTTGTTGCAAATTAGCAGATGACACCACCTCACTTCAACACTTATCAGTCTTCATACAACAATCCTCAGCTTCAATAATAGTTTCCACCATCTCAGTATGGATCAATTCATCCCACTCAACATTACTCATCTACTTATCCATCACAACCTCAATTCAATCATCCATCCGTTCCACCATCATATCCATATCAGTCTTCAATGAATCATCAAACCTCATATGTTCCACAAATTGCTTATCAATCACCTCAAGTTTCTACACAACCTATAACTGAATCACCTTTTGTGGACTCAGGTCTTGTTGTTCTGGTATTCTCTTCAGGAGATGATCTAATTGCTTGTCTCAATAAGGCAATGGCTTTTCTAACAGCTGTAGCTTCCTCAAGGTTCCCCTCAACCAATAATCAACTTAGAACTTCATCAAATCCAAGAAACCAAGCCATTATTCAAGATGGCAGGGTCACAGTGCAACAAGTTTAGGGAAGACAAGGTCAAAGTTATTCTGGTACTGGTTATAAGTGTAATGCTACTAGTTCTGAGAGAAACAATGCAAGTGGACAGTCAAGGGTTGTTACAGGCAAGGGTTGTTAAATGCTACAACTGTCAAGGTGAAGGACATATGGCTAGGCAATGCACTCAGCCTAAGTAACCAAGGAATGCAGCATGGTATAAGGATAAAGCAATGTTAGTTGAAGCTCAGGAAGCTGGACAAATTTTGGATGAAGAGCAACTCGCATTTCTTGCAGATCCAGGGGTTCCAAACAGTCAAGCTATTCAGACAATCATTCCAAACAATGTTGCTTTTCAGACTGAGGATCTTGATACTTATGATTCTGACTGTGATGATATCTCGAATGCAAAAGCGGTTCTCATGGCCAATATTTCTATAACAACCCACAATTTTCATCTATGTAATTATCCATCTATTAAATTAGATATAATTTTCCTTAGTGTAGTTTCCATCTATTAAATAAGATGCAACCATTTTTATGGAAAGATTTTTGCTTTATTCCATCCATAATGTAATGTAACTTACATTACAAAAGTAAACGAGCTCACGCAACCTACCAATGCCAATTCCATCAACGTTTATAGCAAGTAAACGTTATAATATGTCAAGCAATATGTTTTAAACTCCATTTTTACCATACGTTATCTATTTAACGTACTATTTATAACGTTATTATAAAACAGACTTTATACATTAACGTTTATATCAAAACCCAAATTACATGTAATGATTACATACAAAACAAATGTACAAACCTATAAGGCATGTGTACAAGGTTACAATGCATAACTTTTGAATATATTTTCCCTCCAAAACCAATATACAACTTCTTAAAGCATAAAGTACAACCCGATTAAGCACACCAATCAAATGAACTCATTTCCCTCTAATTTTCTAAGGCATTTCACACCACTTCTTAAACATAAGATACAAGCTTCTAAAGCACAACATTTGAACTATAGTTACCCTCCAATCTCACCACTACTCGTCCAAAAACCATAAACCCTAACCCTAGCTCGTCCTAACCCTAACCCTAGAAGAAAACCCTAAAACCCTAAACTAGTTCACTTAGTTTCGAACCAAAACCAAGCAACCACCCTCCCTCCACCATGATCCACCTACTTGTCACCACCTTGTCACCACCAAGAAACCACCCACACTCCTTTGTCACCACCTTGGACTCCAAGTAACCTCCTCATCACCTCCTTGTTAAACCCCCTTCACCACCACTCAACACCTTGCTATGCTAGTCCTAGCCTCTAATACTCATCCTAGCTATTCCTTGGCCACCACTCCTAGCTAAACTTTGCCACCACTCCATAAAACTTGGGCTACAATCCATTCGTGCCCTATATAAGCCGAGACCAAGCACACCCTCACAACTCACCATCTAAACTAAACCATACCTCAAAGTTCTTGATCTAGCCAAGCCTAGGAAGGAGAAAAAAGTTCTACAAGCTGTTTTAAAGCCAAGGTTTAAGAAGAACAAGGGTGCTTGAAGTCATCTCCAAGTTTTTTAAACCATATTCACCTATTTCGACCCATTTTCAAGTTCTTATAAGTTCTACTTATTCTATAAACTCCTAATATGTTTTAGATCCTTAGTAAGCTCTTATGTATCTCTCGTGATCACAAGAAATAAGCTCTTGAACTCTAAACATATACGATTGGTTTTCCGAAACCAAACGCACCCTAAAACCTTATTTTCGTGAACCCTATAAGCTACAGGCTGATCCTAAAAGCTATTCTAATAAGCTTCTTTATCATTTTTATAAGCTTAGAATCAAACTCTAAAAGCTCTAACCCATCGGGTTATAAATTCAAAATTAAACGCATCCTTTTTGGAATTATTGAGCTCATAAGCTCATTTCTTAAGCTATAAGCTTCTTTAAGCTATAAAACCAAACTTATTGTAGCTTATTATGATAAGCTATATGCTACAAAATGAAATCGGATTCAAAAATATAAAGTATATGGATTTTAGACTAGAAATGCAAATCAATTTATGCATGGGGGGTATATATTGTAAATTTTGAAATTATTAAACTTTCGGGCCAAAAATGTAATTATTCTAAAGTTAAAATACAGGGGTTTATTTTACCATATTTCAAAGTTAAGGGTTTAAATGTTTAAAGATATATATAAAGGGATTAATTTTGTAAAAGTTATTATTCCAAGGGTATATATTGTCATTTTTGAATTCTCGAGGGTATAAAATGTAATATTCTTATATTTAATTATAAAAATATAATTAAACATAATAAGACTTGATTTTATTAACACCCCACATATTTATCGTTCATTCATCGATCGAAACATATAAAAATAATTATGTTATATATTTAACATAATTTATCATCCACTAGCTTTTGAAGAAACTTAAAAAGATAAAATCTTATCATTTAAACTATAACGTATCACGTTACTAAGGAATTTCATGTGAGGGGTTTTTATTTGGGTAGATGTTTTGACTAGTTGCTGGATTTACGATTTAAAGTGTCCTAGCTAATCAAACGTTTACTGCATGACCTCTGGATTATGATAGCCCAAACAGTGATACGATATTTTCATAAACCAAATTAATATTTACATTAAACTTTATGAAATAAAGTTTTGAAATATAAACAATCGAACTAAGACTTGACATATTACCCCAGATTGCGTGACGAAGTGGTTTACTTCCATTTGAGTTACTTTTGACATCAATCAAACTACCTTATCAAGGTGAGTTCATAGTCCCACCTTTACATGTTTTCTAAACTCCGTGGGGAGATACATGCTATAAATATGAATACAGGTATTTTCCATCTGTGTGCTATCCTGATATATTATTACCTAATTTACCTCCATTTGCCATAAGGCCCCACTATCATGAACTGTTAATTACTTTGCGAAGTAAGCACGAATGCCGTGAATAGATCTATTGGGACTAAACTTCCCCGTCCAGGTTCTGGTACATACATGGCCAGCTGACGCATTTCATTTGAGGAACTCTGGGTATTTGGCAAAGCACCCACTTAGGGCAATAACTTACGAATACAATTATCATGGCAAATAATATAATATTGTTTACCATGATAATTGTATTCGTTGCAATTATTACTATTACATTAACTTGTATTCAACTATTACATTTCAAACCTGTGAATTTCACTCAACCTTTGTGTTGACCTTTTTAGCATGTTTATCTCAGGTAATTGAGCAACCTATGGCACGGAGTGGCATTGGACTTGAGGACATCCAAACTTGTTATCATTCAAATTCTATGTTTTAATATGTATTTTGGGACCTCCTTTTGTAAAAATCTGAAATAATATTTAATGATAACTAAATTTTCCAAAACGTCTCTTTTGAGTCGTTTTCTATGATTATGACTGTTGATTCATGAAGTAATACCCCAATTTAGCTTTCGTTGCTATATGTCAAATAAGGGGGTGTTACAATGTCCAACTATGGACCGGACGTTCTCTCAGAGGTACCCCATTCTGAAACCTATCTTAATGATATGGAAAATCAAAGTGTGCATGCAATGCAGGATTTTGAACAAACACCAGTTGTGGATGTTACAGATAATGAGATAACAAGTGATAGCAATATCATTTCGTACTCTCAATATTTGCAAGAAACACAACAGGCAAATGTTCAAGATACTAATTTGCAGGCACAACAAGATTCAATGATCTTATCTGTGATTGAACAAATGTCAGAACAAATGATTAATCATGTAAATAATTGGGAAAAGGCTAATAAGGAACAGAATAATGAATCAGTAACCGCTGAGCTAGAGAGATATAAAGAACGAGTCAAAACTTTTGAACAACGTCTTAATATTGATTTAAGCAGTCGTGAAAAAATGATTGATTCTCAAATGGATGATATGATTAAAGAGAAGCTTGCACTAAAAGAACAAGTTGACTCACTTGAGCAAAATCTTTCTAAACAAATCAAAGAAAAGGAATGTTTATTGCAAACATTCACTGTTTTCAAAAATGAATCCAAAGAAAAAGAAAATAAATATATGGAAAATGAAATTGATTTGAAAAAGAAGATAAAGGAACTGGATAATATAATTTTTAAAGTAGGTCAATCTACTCAAACAGTGCATATGTTAACAAAGCCTTAAGTTTTTTATGATAATATACACAAACAAGCTCTAGGTTATCAAAATCCGTTTTATCTCAAGAAAGCTCAGCGGATTAAACCAACCTTGTATGATGGTATTGTTATTTCTGCTAAACATGTTGCTATGCCTGTGATTGATGATGAGGAAACATTAATTTTGGAAGAAGAGAGTCGATCAAAAATGTCTAAAACCCGATCTAGAGGCCATTAAACAAAACATTTCTCATAAACCTATTGATTATGAAAAATTAAATTGACTATCTGAAGATTTTTGGAAACATTTTACTTCACAACAAGAATTGCCGGCTCAATAAGCTTTCTGGTTACGTATATCCAATCCTACCATTAAATCTTCTAATATACCACATGTTAAAGTGGAAATTCCCAGTGAACTACCTAAGGTGAGTTTGGTGAATGCAAGCCTTAAAAAGCTTAAATTACACCTCGTCCAGTTTGACTCTGTGGTGAAGAAGAGGACAACACCTGATGCTCGTACAGAAGGTGAATGTGGGTTTGAACATACTAAAGTTATTTTTAACAATGAAATTATTCCATTTCTAAAATCTTTAAAAGACATCTTAAATGTGTTTGATAAAGATCTTCTAAATGAAATAATGGAAGTTCAAACAGTTTTTAACCAAATGGAAGTTGATGTTCAACAGTCTTCAGTTGACAAACAATGTTTGGAAATTGCTAAGAAAGAATTACTTTTGGAAAATGATCGACTCTTACAACAAATCATGTCTCAAGATGTTATTCTTACTATGATTAATTCTATGTCTTTGAATGGTGAATCTGTGAATATTGAAAGAAAGAGAAACGAATCTTGTGATAAATGTTTCAATCTTGATGTTGAGCTTTTGAAATCACAAAATGCGCATAATGATTTTTTGAAAAGTTACTCACAACTTGAAAAACATTATATTTCTCTTGAATTGTCAATACAACTTAATCAAGAAATTTTTCAAAAACATGAATCTTGTGATAATCAAAATGCTCTCGAAATTCCAGAATTTTTTGAAAATAATGATTTGAAAACTCAGCTACAAGACAAAGACACTACCATTTGTAAGTTGAAAGAAATTATAAAATCAATAAGAGAAAAGTTCAAGGAAGAGAATGTCAATTATGATTATTGTGAAATAGAGACAAAAAATGTGGAACTGGAAAATAGTGTGGCAAAATTGCTTTCGGAAAATGAGCGTCTTTGTAAAGAAATTAATCATGTGAAAAAGGTTTTTAAAAGCACAGTCTGATATCAAGACCAAAAAGATGACGTGTTTATTCAGTACTAAAGAAACAGGTGATGACTTTTTAATTGATAAACTGAACTTGAAATGTGCTGAAAATGAGGATTTAAAAGCTCAAATTCAAGACAATATTTTTGTGATAACATCATTGAAAAACGATTTACGAAAATTAAAAGGAAAATAAATTGTTGATATTGCTACACAAATACCATCTGCCAACACTATTGTTCTAGGAATGTTCAAGCTAGACTTAGATCCTTTAGCTCCTAGGTTATTGCAAGATAAGGAAGCTCACATAGATTACCTTAAGTACACTCAGGAACAAGATGATATTCTTCAGGGAATAGTCGAACAAGCTAAAGCAAAATAGCCTTTAGATAATGCATTAGACCTTGCCTGTAAGCATGCCCAATGAATTCAGGAGTTACTGGTATATGTTCGAGACACATGCCCTAATGCGATTAAACTTAGTGCGAAAAAGGTTGTTGTCACACCCAAAAACAATGTCAAGAAAGTTAGGTTTGCTGAACCTCTCACATCCTCAAGCAACATTAAACAGGTAGAGTCATCTACAACATCAGATTCTAACACACATGTGTTGTCTCCTACAGGATTGAAGTGTTCTACTAGTAATTGCAGATCAAAGCCTACATGCAATAAAAAGAATGATAGGATCTCGCGAACACCAAGTAGGAACATGAAGAATAAAGTAGAAGCCCAACCTAGGAAAGTTAATAAAAAGAATCGTGTTGTTGAACCTATTCGTGATGTTGATGTTAAGCATTCACTGTTAAAAGCGAATTCTGAACTTATTTGTGCTACTTGTAAGAAATCTATGTTTGATGGTGTTCATGATATGTGTCTTCTTGATTTTGTGGAAAATGTGAATAGCCGTGCTAAATCTGCTAAGAAACATAAAAAACAAAATATTTGGAAACCTACGGGTCATGTATTCACTGAAGTAGGACTTAAGTGGAAACCAACAGGCAGAACTTTCACTATAGTTGGTAATTCGTGCCCTTTAACTAGGATCACTTCAGCTAACGTAGTGCCTCCTAAGAAAACCACTTCCCACTCAGTTGAAACACAAAAACCAGAGCTTAAAGTCTACAGCAAGAAACCCAAAAATGTTCAAAAATGTAGGTTCGAGTAAACAGAATAAATTATAGAATCTAGATGCTAACCACTTCGGAACCATTCACACCGAAACTTGGATGTCGATAGTACATCCAACCAATAAATTGCAGTAAATATAGATATTCCATCGTCTTCTTCTCTTATCATGACAAGTTGTCCAGATTGTTCTCTGGTATCTGGACTCCGGATGTTCAAAACATATGACAGGGAACCGCTCTCAGCTCATGAACTTTTGTTAGTAAATTTCTGGGTACAATTAGATTCGGAACTGGCATTTGCAAGGATTATAGGGTAATGGTGTATTAGCCGTGTTTTTATAAAGGTGGATTGTCATTATGATTTTTCTAAGCCTTGTATAGAGTAAAACATAGTTACGAGAATTTATTAAGATTATGATAGGGCCTAAGGTGGACGGGCTTAAGCCCATTTTAATTAAGCTCCGTGCCCAACATAAAGTCCAACAAACCATCTAGGGTTTTATCTCTTGTAACTATATAAAGCCCTCTCCAAGTGTGGAGAGGGTTCTTATTTTTTTCTTAACAAGTAACTATTTTTCTCTTTTATTTCTCTATCTAGTTCTTTCTTTTTCTCTCTAAAATCTTTTCTCTTATTTTGTGTTTCTGGTGATGAAATGATATCATCTAACATGTGGTATCAAGAAGGTTAGGTTTAGTGATTTAGTTGTTGTGGTGACTTATTTGGCTTAAAGGATTGGCTTATTTCTAGTTACTAAGGAGTTGGCTTAAACATTTTTTTTCTTTTTGTCTACTTATTGCTTCATTTGTGTCTACTTCAAATTTATGTGTGGGCCATTTTTTTGCTAAACAGTTATATCCACAAATTTTTTGATTTGGGTCGTGTCTTGTGGTTAAGTTGTCTTGATTATTCTTAGTCTTTCACTTTTCTTAGGTTTTTCTTTTTTTCCTTCTTTCAAAAACGTGGCTTATATTGTGGTCTCAACAGCTTCTTCAAGCTTATTTCAAGCTTAGTTGTAGTTTTTTTGTCACGGTTTTTTACAAGCTCCCAGGTTTTCAAGATTAGCTTTTTATACACTTTCATTCATAATCTTAAGTGCTTATTTTAGAGCTTATGTTTCAAGCTTATTTTTGTGCTGTTTAAGTTTCTTTTCGTTAGATTTTTGGCCTCCTTATTTGAGCTTATTTGTCTTAAGTTCTCATAGCTTTTTCGTGTAAAAGAAGCTTATTATTTGCTTATTATCTTTGTGGTCCTCTCCGTTTGCATCAAGAGACAAGATCCACCATTTAAGGAATCAAGGACGACTCGTTTTGTTGGTTTCCATAGAAGACAAACGCAAGGTCTAGTATGAGTTTTAGTTTATTGTGAAGGACACCGAACTAGCAATTCTTCATCAACCGAACTAGTTCAAATATTCAAAGTGCCGATCTAGTTAAATTCTTTCAAAGTGTCGATCTAGTTCAAATCCTTCAAAGTACCGATCAAGACACTTTTCAAGACGAACCGATCTAGCAGTTTCTTTGGGAACCGATCTAAACCGATGTCTAGTATGAACCGAACTAAACTATGAACCAAACTAACTTAAACAAGGGCAAAATCTATACGATTTAAGTAATTTTCAGTTTTTCGAGTTCAAGTGACGGTATACTATGGGGCGTTTAACTTATACTATCGTGATCGTGACATCTTTTCGATCAACGTGGTATATTTCGCCATTTCACCTGACGAATACCGAAACGAGTATTAAAATGATCAAAAAGTTACGTCGTTCCTAAAACTAATTTTCAAATGAAGATGGTGATAAAAAGGAGGGAAACATGTGTAATTCTTTTTATTTATTAAACTAAAACCCCAAGTTGACACATGCAGCCCCTGAACTTTAAGTATAATTCAAAGTTTGTCCTTGTTGCATTATTAACCTTCAAGTTGAATCAAGTTTACACCGTTAGTCCTTAATAGTTATAAATCAACCTTTAACCCTCCAAAGTGATCCTATATTACATTTTCAGTCCCTGCAACTTCAATTAACAACCGTTAAGCACTAAACTTGGATTTTAATTACACCGTTAGTCCTTGTTTATGCTTTAATCAACCGTTAATCATTTTAAGTTGAAAGTGTGGTATCCGTTCATCATTTTCGCTCATCAATCGTTAACAAAAGCTCAAGTTCTTCAATTTCAACAACGATTTTAACCACAATTAATTATTGTTTCATGGTTTCTTCTTGATTTTGTAAAATCCCGCAAAAGACTGCATTTCTTTTCTCGGTTTAAATCAAAGACTTATAAAATCTCGTGATCGTTAATTGATTTTAATCCACAACAACAATCACTTTACCCACTTAAGATCCTTGTTTATCATTTCACATCATTTTTGCAATGTCGACCCAACAAGACATCAATGCTATTAAAGCACAACGACTAGCAAACACTCATGATCCATTTGGCATTAATGCAAACCACTCAGACAAAAATACCAATCCGTTTCATCACCAGATGAATCACACATATTACCTACATACAACATCCACAAACCCACAACCACTTTTTCCAACAACCTTCATTCAACACGAACTACATGCCACAACAAATGCAGAATCTCAAAGACAGTTCAGATCCCACAACTGCAATGAACAAGACACTTGCTTTAATGGCTAAAGCATTCAAACTCAACACCATTCCAGTTCATTAATTCTTCGCAATAGTCAAATTGCACAACCAGATATGAACATGAGCCAATACATCAAAATGCAAATGGTTGATGACAATGGTGGAAATCATGTGAGAAAAAATGATGTGCAGAATGATGGGAATGAGGTTGGGCAAAATGCAGTTCATAATCTGGGTATTCAGAATGTTGAAAATATGAATGGGCTTAGTGGTGTTTTAGAAATTGCAAATCAGTATGGGAATGGAAATGTTGTTACAGCACCGACTGAGGGTAATGGTAATGGTATCAATAGTAATCCAATAAGGTGTTACAACTGTCGAGGAAAGGGTCATTATGCCAAACAACATCCACAGTAAAGCCAAGAAATGGGATGCGCTTTATCTCCAGCAACATTAAGCTGCATATTGCACAAAGGAAGATAGTAGGGAAATCCAAATACTCAAGATGAATTTGAGTCATGTGCTGCTGCTTGCATAGTCAGATTCTTCCATAGAAGAAACAAAGAGAGTAAAAGTGAATTGCACTTCAGAGGATACACTGCCAGCATAGCATCATACATCTGTAACTCTGTCTGACAAGGCTCCCATCTATGACTCAGATGGATCAACTGGAGTACCCAAAAGATGAAAAATTGTTATGATCATGATATATTCAATATGCTTACTCAGAAGTGCATATACGATCTCCAAACTGAGCTTGATCGTACAAAAGGAATAACTTGAAAATGCTTATTAAAAAGGAAAAAAATACGATGTTCTTTGGAAAAATTGGACACAAAAGTGAAGAACCGCAAATATGACAAGATTTCGTTGAAAAATCTATAAATGACATGCAACAAAAGATCGATACGGTTGCAAAACTCAGTTTGGGAGATCTCAAAGGTAAAGTAGTGATACTCAAAGTGCATCAAATATCCTTGTCTAGGTGTCTCAGACACACTAAAGATAAGAAACGTGTCATAGAATCCAGTTTTTGAATTATATGCCAAAGAAATGCTCATCTTAAAGATCACAATAACAAGAACCTGTTTGACTCCATCAAAGTGACACAAGCTCAGACCAATTCAATAATTGACTCTTTGCAAAAACAATTGTATGACACCATCTATGAAAATGCTAAGCTAAGAGCCCAGCTATCTGATAAGGTTTCTAAAACAAAAGGCACCACCAAAGGTACGAGAACGAATACTATGTTTACAATGCAATCATCTTTGGAAAACCACCTTCTTCCTTCTTTAAACCAAAACATTATTCTGTTCACCACCCCTTTCAAAATCCCTCCAGTTCTCCCCAAGTTTGATAAGATGGATTGCTTTGTCCAAACCAGTCAATTCAAAACACGCACTCTCCACACGAGAATCGAAAGTGGTGCAAACTGTTAATGTGATTGCCCCTAGATTCTTTAGGACTAATCATTCCAAGACCTCTAGGGTAGATAATGTTGTCCCTCACAAACCCATTAAAATAAGCGTTAGGATAAAACCAATCACTGTTTCACAACCAAATGTTATTCATAAGCAACAAGCTGATTCTGACTGAAATGGTTTTTCTTCTACCAGAGTAAACAACACTGCTAAGACTAGAAGACCACATCTTAGGAGCAATTCTAATACTGATAGGGTTCCATCTAAGTCTAAGAGTAGTTGCCTCTTGAATAACATCGAGAAAATAGAAGAAACCCATAGGAAATTCCCAATTCCTACTAATCAAAAAGCACATGTCATCTGAATGAGTAATAACATTACGCTTGTCATTCGAAATGCAAATCAAAATTATTTGTGTTATGTATATGCAAAGTTATTAGTAACTGCCAATCATGATTCTGTTCTTAATTATGTGAATGAAATTAAATTCTCGTGCTGATAACTCAAAGTGCCAATGTCACAATTACAGAAAAAACAAAAGAACATATAAGGTAGGCAAATGCCAAGAATTCGAAGGAGTTAGGGTCCAAAGGAAGTCTTGCTTCATCTAGGCCTAGCAAACCTAGAACTTGTCTTAGGTGGATTCCAACTGGAAGAATTTTTGCCATGTGTGGAAAATTAACTGCATCTAGTAACACCGAGAATAAGTCTGAAAAATCTGTGTGTGACAATGCAAGTACTTCTAATCCCCCGAAACCTTCATGCAAAAGGTCTCCGATTTCTACTTCTCTTATTGGCAGGTTATCAAGACTAAGGAAACATCATACTTCTATCTATCCGATTGATGTTCTCTAATCTCCAGGTTTATGGCTTATGAACACTTCAGTGCATAACCCGAGCTTCAAATAAAAGGGGAGTGTACGCTTTAGTGCGCTTTACCTTAAAAAGAAATAGAAAATCTTCTTGTTTTTTCATTCAGTAGATATGATAGGTTCATGACTTGCATAGAGATGGAAAGTCAATTCTGAGTATCATTTGTTCGAACGAATTATTCAATGGCGAAAATCAAAGTTGTTTCAAAGTCTTTCCCCGCTGTTACTACTGCTGATGCATCCGATAAACGTCAACAACAACAAGATTCAACTTCATCAACTTCAATTCTAATAACAACTATCATTGCTGATGGAATTTTTGACTTGTAAATATTTTTTGATCTTTCTCTTTATTTTGATTTATAAATATTTTATCAGAAAAACAAAATATAAAAATATAAAACCTATAAAAGCAAAATACAAAATCAAAAAATTTCAAAAATACCAAAAATAATCTTCTTTGACATGTCTCTCGACAATCAATAACATTTTTGTCGCACCTAGAAATGTTGATTAATAATTAACACCGGGTGAATAAATAAATTCGAGCAAGGAGTTTCAAATGTTTTTAAAAACATGTCATTATCACTTTTTCTCTACGACTTCTAAGTAAATGTCAGCTTAGGACTCGGTCCCTAAAGAAAGGAAAATGTTCAATTATTTACATTTATCCTAAACAACAGGAAGTTTGCATCTTCTCGGTCTTGAGCAAAGTCATATAAACATTCAAAGTTTTGAATGCTCAAGAGAAGGACTAAAGAAAATGATGGTAAATAAGATATACCTTTCACATATAATCCTGGTTTGAGTGCCATAATTTCGAAGATATTTTCAAAAATAAAATTTCAAATTCTTTCAAAATTGTGTGCTCAACAAACTCCCACTCCAAGTTTTTAATCTATTCTATAATTTAGGGGGAGTATAATAATATAATTCTTTCTGCATGCACGCTTTTCTCCAAGAACTTAGTTAGCTACATGTGAATCCAGACTTAACTTGTTTTAATTCACTAATTGTCAAAAATTGTAGAACGATAATATGCAAATTTTTGAGGGGGAGAATAGCGATTAAAATGTGATCAATACGGATTAATAACGGATACGATCTTCAATCTATAATACGTTCCCAGAATGGGTGGTGGGTGGGTGTGAGTTGGTTTGGGGGTGGTATGGTTATATATATGTGCGAAGGATGACGTACCTCGCATGTGCAAAACTCTTTCATAATATGGTGCATATGTGTAGGGGGAGCTTTTTGGTAACTCTGGAAACACTCAATGTGTCTTAAATGATTTCTCAGACACGTTGATTGATTTTTTATCAAATGGTTTTATGGATCTTCATGGCAATACACAAAGACCGACCAACTGTTGTTTCTCAAGGAGTCATAAGGCGGTTAAGGTTAGGTATATTCGTTTCATGATCCAGCCAGAACCGAAGGGATCTACCCAGGAACACTCCATTAGATAGAGTAGAAGTCCTAGGTATGATTGAAAAAAGGAGTAAAGTGAGAATAAGGGAATAGTGCCGACTGAGATGGAGCTAGTGCTGGAACAAACCCAACAAGGTACTAGTCATGAAGTCTCGGTAAGCACTGAAGGAGTTGAAGAATGAAAAATAATTATAAGGATAAAGGGTGAAAAGAAAGAAGCCCTTCATACAACCCTAGGCAGAAATCGGGTCAATACATAATCTATCGGTAATCACAAAGATGATTTTGATATTGAAGACTGACATCATGGACCCAGTGATGCAATGCACAACCCTCCCTAGCCACTCAGAATCTCTTAAAAGATTTCTGTTTCATTTCTTACGGAGATCAATACGTTTCTATCGGCTTTCTCTTTCCGAGATCGCTGATATTGAAAAGGTGGCAATCTGCTCCAGCCTCCGATTATCAAATAACAAATATGCACTTATAGAGTCTAGAGCCAACGAGATCCATCAAAATCTCATAGGGGGAAGTGACACAAATTCCAATATACAAAATGTCGTACATCATTATACAACATTTGGTAGAAAAAGTCATATGCATTACTTTGTGTAATGCCAGAACATTCAGAGTGATACTCTTTAGTATTCACAGTGATGAATGGAAATCCTTCCATAGTCAACATAAAAGAGCTCTGCGGTAGGTAACTTGTGAAATTCTAAATGAATCAAGCTTGTGTCAACTAGATATCGATTTTGGTCCAGTATATGAATTGACGACTCAATCAGAAAGATAGTAACTATCTGATTCACTCTTATCGTGTTGTCTACTTTGAGACGCTCCGGTAACGAGAACGGCGAGTGCCAGCTGCGAAACCCCGTCAAGGAGATTCTTTTGAATTCTAACCTGATAACAGGCAGATTTTATACTAGATTAACGAGGAACAGTGGTTGATTTGCAAACCGTTATTCGAACTCAATTAAAAAGACACGTGTTCGTACTAAAGAACAGAGTGACTCTTTAATTGATGAACTGAACTTAAAATGTGCTAAAAATGAGGATTAAAAAGCTCAAATTCAAGATAATTTTTTTGTGATAACATCATTGAAAAATGATTTACAAAAATTAAAAGGAAAAGAAATTGTTGATATTGCTGCACAAATATCATCTGCCAACATTATTGTTCTAGGAATGTTCAACCTAGACTTAGTTCCTTTAGCTCTTAGGTTATTACAAAATAGGGAAGCTCACATAAATTACCTTAAGTACACTCAGGAACAACCTGATATTCTTCGGGGAATAGTCGAACAAGCTAATGCAAAACAGCCTTTGGATAATGCATTAGACTTTGCCTGTAAGCATGCCCAACGAATTCAGGAGTTACTGGTATATGTTCAAGATACATGACCTAATGCGATTAAACATAGAGGGAAAAAGGTTGTTGCCACACACAAAAACAATGTCAAGAAAGTTAGGTTTGCTGAACCTCTCACATCCTCAAGCAACATTAAATAGGTAGAGTCATCTACAACATCATATGCTAATACACATGTGTTGTCTCCTATAGGATTGAAGTGTTCTGCTAGTAATTATGGATCAAAGCCTACAGGCAATACAAAGAATGATAGGATCTCGCAAACACCAAGTAGGAACATGAAGAATAAAGTAGAAGCCCAATCTAGGAAAGTTAATAAAAAAAGAATCATGTTGTTGAACCTATTCGTGATGTTGATGTTAAGCATTCACTGTTAAAAGCGAATTCTGAACTTATTTGTGCTACTTGTAAGAAATCTATGTTTGATGGTGTTCATGATATGTGTCTTCTTGATTTTGTGGAAAATGTAAATAGCCATGCTAAATCTGCTAAGAAACATAAAAAAACAAAATATTTGGAAACCTATGGGTTATGTATTCACTAAAGTAGGACTTTAGTGGAAACCAATAGGCAAAACTTTCACTATAGTGGTAACTTGTGCCCTTTAACTAGGATCACTTCAGATAACGTAGTGCCTCCTAAGAAAACCACTTCCCACTCAGTTGAAACAAAAAAACCATAGCTTAAAGTCTACAGCAGGAAACCCACAAATGTTTAAAATGTAGGTTCGATTAAAAAGGCTAAGATTGTAGAATCTAAGAATGCTAACCACTCAGAACCCAATCATACTTGGGGATCCAATGCTACAGATATTCCATCTTCTTTTTCTCTTGTCATGACAGGTTGTCTAGATTGTTCTCTGGTATCTGGACTCCAGGTGTTCGAAACAAATGACAGGGAACCGCTCTCAGCTCATGACCTTTTTAGTAGATTTCTGGGTACAGTTAGATTCGGGAACGACCATAAATGTTACTATTTCAAGAGTATACTACGTCGAGGGGCTTGGACATAACTTGTTTTTTGTTGGTCAACTTTGCGACGCGGATATTGAAGTCGCATTTTGGAAAAACACTTGCTTTATTTGTAATTTAGAAGGTGTTGATCTACTTTCCGGATCCCGAGACATAAATTTGTACACAATTTCTCTTGAGGACATGCTTAAAACATCTTTGATCTGTCTTCTATCCAAAGCGTCAAAGACTAAGAGCTGGTTATGGCACTGTCGGTTATCACATCTCAACTTCGGTACTCTTAAGAAGCTAGCTAAAGAAGGTCTTGCATGAGGCATTCTAAGACTTAAATTTCAGAAATATCATCTTTGTTCAGCATGTGCATTAGGAAAAAGCAAGAAATCCTCCCATCAACCCAAAGCTGAAGACACTAACCAAGAGAAACTATATCTTTTGCATATGGATTTGTGTGTCCCGATGCGTGTAGCGAGTATTAACGGGAAAAGGTATATCTTAGTGATTGTCGACGATTACTCAAGATTTACTTGGGTCAGATTTTTTAGAACAAAAGATGAAACTCCTGAGGCCATCATCAAATGCATAAAAAATATTCAAGTTCATTTGAATGCCACCGTCCATAATGTACGAACAGATAATGGAACCGAATTTGTCAATCAGACACTTTATGAATTTTATGAAAATGTTGGCATCTCGCATCAAACATCTGTTGCTCGCACTCCTCAGTAGAACAGCGTTGTCGAAAGGCGAAACCAAACTCTTGTAGAAGCTGCTCGTACAATGTTAATATTTTCTAAAGCTCCATTATTTTTATGGTCCGAAGCAATCAATACAGCCTGTTACACCCAAAACCGTTTATTAATCCGCATTCGATACAACAAAACTCCATATGAGCTTATGCAAGATAAGAAACTGGATTTATCATTCTTTCATGTCTTTGGTGCACTTTGTTATCCCACCAATAATAATGATAACCTGAGTAAATTAGATGCAAAAGCTGACATTGGTATTTTCATTGGTTACGCGCCCGCAAAGAAAGCGTTCAGATTCTACAACAAAAGAACTTGGAAAATTATAGAAACAATTCATGTTACATTCGATGAGCTAACAGCAATGGCTTCTGAACAATTCAGTTTAGGACCCGGGCTTCATTCTATGACTCCTGCTACATCTAGTTCAGGACTCGTTTCAAACCCTGTTTCTCAACAACCTTGTATTCCACAAAAAATAGATGATTAGGATCGCTTGTTTCAAACTATGCTCGATGAATATTTCAATCTACATTAATTGGTGTTACTCCAGTTCAAGAAGCTGTTGTTCCGAGAGTTGTGGTTTTAGCCAATTCTCTTGTGTCAACTTCTATTGACTAGGATGCTCCATCAACAAGTATTCCATCAACACAAGAACAAGAACATTCTCCAAAAATTTCTCAAAGTTTTGAAGAATCCCCAAAAACACCAACTTTTCGTGATGATCCACTTTATGAATCTCTTCATGAAGAATCAACTTCTTAAGGATCATCATCGAATGTGAGACAAATCCACACTCCATTTAAACACCTTGGTAAATGGACTAAGGATCATCCTATAGCAAAGGTGATCAGAGATCCTTCTCGATCTGTCTCTATGAGAAAGCAACTCCAAACTGACACCATGTGGTGTTACTTTGATGCCTTCCTAACTTCGGTAGAACCAAAGAACTTCAAACAAGCAATGACCGAACCGTCATAGATCGATGAAATACAAGAATAAATTCATGAATTTCAAAGACTAGAAGTTTGGGAATTGGTACCGTGTCTAGATAAAGTGTTATTGATCAAACTAAAATGGATTTATAAGGTCAAAATGGATGAATTTGGTGGGGTACTAAAAAATAAGGCTAGACTAGTTTCTCAAGGATTCAGGCAAGAAGAGGGAATCAATTTCGAGGAATCATTTGCACCGGTTGCTAGAATAGAGGCCATTCGTATCTTTGTAGCAAATGTCGCTCATAAGAATATGACGATCTACCAAATGGACGTCAAAACGGCTTTCTTAAATGGCGAGCTCAAAGAAGAGGTCTACGTTTCTCAACCAGAAGGATTTGTTGATCAGGATAACCCATCACATGTGTACAAGCTGAAAAAGGCCCTCTACGGTCTCAAACAAGCACCACGTGCATGGTACGACATGCTGTCAAGCTTCCTAATCTCACAACATTTCTCTAAAGGTGCAGTTGATCCAACACTCTTCACACGGCAAGCTGGGAACGACTTATTACTGGTACAAATTTATGTTGATGATATAATATTTGCATCCACTAATACTGCCATGTGTAATGAGTTTGCTAATCAGATGACCACTAAGTTCAAGATGTCAATGATGTGGCAGATGTCATTCTTTTTAGGATTACAAATTTCTCAAAGTCCTAGAGGCATTTTTATAAACCAATCTAAATATGCTTCTGAAATTGTTAAAAAATATGGTATGCTAACTAGTGATTCTGTAGACACACCTATGGTAGAAAAGAGTAAACTGGATGAAGATCTACAGGGGAAACCAATTGATGCTACACTTTACCATGGCATGATTGGATCCCTCATGTATTAGACATCCAGTAGACCAGACCTTATTTATGCAGTCTGCTTATGTGCTTGGTATCGGGCAAATCCTATCGAAAAGCACTTAAATGCGGTTAAACAGATCTTTTGATACCTAAAGGGAACCAGTAACATGGGTCTCTGGTACTCGAAGGATACCGGTATGTCTCTGATAGCATATGCAGATGCAGATCACGCGGGGTGTCAAGACACTAGATGCAGTACATCAGGAAGTGCTCAATTCTTAGGTGATAAACTTGTTAGCTGGTCTTCCAAGAAGCAAAAGAGCACTGCGATCTCGAGTACAGAGGCGAATATATTTCCTTATCTGGTGTTGTGCTCAAATCTTATAGATACATTCATAGTTAACAGATTATGGTTTTCAATTCAATAAGATTTCTCTATATTGCGACAATAAGAGTGCAATTGCCTTATGCTGCAACAATGTTCAACACTCATGAGCCAAGCACATCGATGTTAGCTACCATTTCATAAAGAAGCAAGTGGAGAATGGAATAGTGGAGCTATACTTTGTTCGGACTGAATACCAATTGGTTGACATATTCACCAAACCTTTGCCATGATATAGATTTAACTTCTTGATCGAAAAGCTTGGTATAAGAAGCATGTCTCCAGAAACGTTAAAATGTCTAGCAGAGGAAATGGACGAGTGATGGTGGTAACACATATCCTGTATCATATATACATAAGAAAACATAAAAACAAAAAAATATTTTTCTTTTATATAAAATTTTCAAAAAGAAAATTAAAAAATCAAAAAAATATAAAAATATGTATCTCTGGCATGTCTTCTGAAAATCAATAACATTTACGGCCTTACAAATGTCATTTAATAATGATACGATGCTGTAAATGAGTTCGAGCAGAAGTTCAAAAGCTTTTAAAACATGCCAAAAAATGGCTTGCTATTATTTCGGGAAAAGGTACTTTTGTTCGGTCGTCATCCTTAAAGGAAGTTTTTCAAAAGAAAACTGGATCCTCTCAACGGGAAATTTTATTTCGGGCATGGGTCTTACTTTATGACCACGCAAGGCATGGGATTACTTTGCATCACAAACCCGTGCTTCCTTATAGTTTCATAAGTGTACGTTATCAGTGCGCTTTATGTGCTTAATAATAAGTGAAATTCTTATTTTTGGGAAGTGATTTCTCAGAATTTAAAAATGTTCAAATCATAAATTCATCAGAAAAATCATTTTCAAAGACATTTGACCACTCAAACAACGACTACAACTCTTTAAATAAAAAATAGGTCATTGTTTGAGGGGGAGAAAATGTCAAATATCTTCTTCATAATTAATTATGTGATAATCAGAAAAGATTTAAAGCATATCAGATAAATATTTAAAGGGGAGTTAATTAATTTTAACTCAATCGGGCTTTATTTGTTATGTGTTTAATTCTTTAAGGGTATTATTGCAATACGTGAGACTCATTCTTGATAAATAAACCTTAGGGATTAATTTTGCCATTTGTGAAACTATTTTATGCCTTAGATAAAGTTTATTAGGAAAGTAAAAGCTCTAGTAAACCTTAGGGGGCATTTTTTCTAAAACCCAAAAGTTTTAAAACAAAAACACCCCCTTCCCTGGTTTCTTATACACACACGAACACACTCACCCTTAAACCTCCATTGTTGAATCTTTAAGACCTTTAAGAACTCATTCTATCTTCGTTATAATCAAAAGGTACACTTGTTTTAATATTAAAACTTCCATTTATCATACCTAATCTTGGAATTAAGCTCAAAAAACCCTCAAATTCAACCTAACTTTCGTCAACCTAAAAAGTGGATATATTGTTAAATTAATTAAGGGTTTTTAGTCCTATAGGGGTCTAGATGATGTACCTATAACAATTTTTAATAGGGATAACGTATTCATACGTTTTGGTTGATTCTTGATGTCGAACTAATGAAAAATGGTTAAGAACTTGTAAAAGTTCATGGGTTTGGGTTTAGAATTGTTATAATGATTGTTTGTGTGTATTTGAGTGTTCTTAAACATGCTAATACGTTAAAATATTGAAGAACCTGGGTTTTCGTGTTTTATGTGAGATCGGAATTAATGTCAAAAGGCAAGAGGGAGGAGGGGGGTTTTTTGTGTTATTTGTCATGAGTTAAATGTGTTAAAATGCTTTCTAGATGCTATGTGATCATGTTAAAATGGATAGTGATGCTTTAAAAAGTGTAAAATATTGGTGTAAGTGTTATATTGGCGAACTATACGTCTTTACACAGGCAAACTATACACTAGTTGTTACACAGGCGAACTATACATGCATACACAGGCGAACTATACACTAAAGTTAACACAAGCGAATTATACATGTATACATAGGAGAACTATACACTAGTGCTAATACAGGCGAAGTATACACAGATACATAGGCGAACTATACATGTGGCTCATGTGAACACCGTAACTTAAGCAGGTTAGTCAAACCATTAGAGTTGACTAAAGTATTATTATGTGTTATATTTGTGTGCTTATGCGATCTTATATGCATATTTGATATCAATCCGAGATGTGTGTT
Organism: Tanacetum coccineum; assembly: GCA_026074375.1. Lineage (NCBI taxonomy): Eukaryota > Viridiplantae > Streptophyta > Magnoliopsida > Asterales > Asteraceae > Tanacetum > Tanacetum coccineum. The sequence continues at coordinate 38,739 of BQNB010055178.1, forward strand.
CATCTTATTGTGATTGAGTTGTGGTTTAGTAGCTACTTTATTTAGTTCACATTTTGTGACAATGGAAATGATAGCATGATTGTATGCATTATCGTGTTATTTGATGAATAAGTGTAGTATGAGAGTAAAGCGAATATAGTGTATTTTTAGGAATAAATTAAGTCTAGCATTTGAATTAGTTAAGTATTAGTCTTTCTAATTTAGGAAAGTAATTATGAAAAGAAAATTTATAAATAGTAAGTTTATAACTAGTTTTTTTAAAAAGGTTTACAAAATTAATAAAGTTTTTTTATAAAAATAACAAATAATAGGTAATTATGTAATTATTAAATAAAAAAATATATAAATGTATAAGGGGGCACTTGTTTGGACGGCAACAAGAAAGAAAGAAAAAAAAGAGTTTTAATATAAGTCAAATTTGTATTTGATTAGAATTGTGAAGGAAAAAAAGGTAATTATATAAACCCTTTAGTAAAACTATAAATACA
>BQNB010055179.1:0-39226 GCA_026074375.1 Tanacetum coccineum
GAGAAGTAATTTGGAAAGAATTTTCACGGGATTAATACTATATATATATAAATTTGACTAGTGCTTATACACGCAACCACACATCTTCATGCTATGAAGAGGATCTTTAGATACTTGAAAGGTCAACCTAAATTGGGCCTTTGGTATCCTAGAGATTCACCATTTAACTTGGAAGCCTTTTCTGATAGTAATTATGCTGGAGCTAGTCTTGACAGGAAATCCACAACAGGAGGTTATCAATTTCTTGGCAAGAGGTTGATTTCATGGCAATGTAAGAAGCAGACTATAGTTGCAAATTCTACCACTGAAGCAGAGCATGTTGCTGCTGCTAATTGCTGTAGACAAGTGCTAGGGATTCAAAATCAAATTCTTGATTATGGGTTTAACTTCATGAACACCAAGATTTACATTGATAATGAAAGCACCATTTGTATTGTGAAGAATCCAGTGTTTCATTCTAAAACCAAGCACATAGAGATAAGGCACCATTTCATTAGAGATTCTTATGAGAAGAAGTTGATTCAAGTGATCAAGATTCACACAGACCACAATGTTGCAGATCTTCTCACAAAGGCTTTTGATGTTAGCAGGTTTAACTTTTTGATTGCTAGCATTGGATTACTTAATCTCTGAAGTATTGTTTGAGGGGAGGTTTATTTGTTTAGATAACAGTTTTTAACTTTTATTCATGGGTTATGCATAAATATGGATCCTCATGAATTCTCACATGTCTATCTAGTAATTTCTAGTGTGCTTGTGATGAATAGAGGCATGTTGTTGTATAGTTATTGGAGAAAAAGTTAATACTATTAGTCTAATTTTAGTGCTGTTGTGTATATGCATATTGGCATAGCTGATAATACACATAGAAGCTTTGTTTTAGGGAAGGCTATATGGAGCTAAGTGAATAAGTGCACCAGATTATACATCATGGATGCTTAGAATGGAGTGCAAGAGCTGCCAAGTGATGAAAAAGGGTTACTTCTGATAACTGATACTTAGTACTGCTAAGCTTAAAAGTTAATACTGTTAGTTATTATGAGCAATATGCAAGATGTTTTGGATTATGTTTCTTTGTGTTTAGAACTAACATTTTGCAGGATTAAAGTTTAAAGGTTATTTGATTAATAATGGATATGCTGATTTGGTGTCAATGCTGGTGACTTTGTTAATTCTGTTGATGTTTCACATGTTGGTTTTCACCACATAACAAATGGTCATCAATTCACCATGTCTAACAGACAAGAAAGAATTGGCTATTACAGGGCAAACGACGACTGGTAAAGAATTCTCAAATCCGTTGATGGCTGGTAGTTTGCCAAAAACTATAAGTGCGAAAGTTAGTACTGCTAGTACAAACTTAGTACTGCTAGCCTAACTTAGTGCTGCTAAAAGTTACCGTTACTAAATACTATTTAGGGGTAATTTTTGACAAATTAACGGCTACTTTCCTTTTAGGTTTCCTTTAGTGCCTATATAAGCCTATTAATCAAACAATATCTTTCACAAATACCAATTACTCTTAATTCATCAAACCCTAATCGATTTTCACACCGACAAAATTCAATTATTTATGGCTGATCTTGCTTTTGTAAACCAACACAACATGGTCGCGTATTTGGAAAAGAGTGATGAGAATGCAGAATTTCATCAGATAGTGGACTTCATCTCTACATGTTTGATCAACTGTGCTCTCACTGTAAGTCCTACTATCTATTCTTCTTATATTGAACAATTTTGGAATGCTGCCACTTCCAAAACAGTCAATTCAGTGAAGCAAATACATGCCATAGTTGATGGAAAGGCAGTAGTAATATCATAATCATCAGTGAGGAATGATTTTCTCTTTGATGATGAGGATAGTATTACTTGCCTCACAAATGATGAAATTTTTGAAAACCTTGTACTGATGGGGTATGAACAACTTTTAACAAAACTTACTTTTCAAAAAGGGTTCATTCTCTCCACAATCAAAATTCCTGATACATACCATCCTTCATTGTATAAGTTCAAAATCAACTGGCTGGAATGAGTTTTCAACCAATTTGGCTTCAGCAGTTATATGTTTGGCGGTCAAAAATTTAATTTTTCTAAATTGATTTTTGATGGTATGTTAAGGAACTTGGATCTAAATAAGTTTTTAATGTATCCAAGGTTTTTACAACTCTTTTTGAATAACCAGGTTAAAGATTTACCAGAACCTTTTAATGATACTTATGAAACACCAAGCCATACTAAAAAGGTTTTCTCAAATATGGCAAGGCAAAGTAAAAGTTTTTTTAGGAAAAGTTACTCCGCTTTTTGAATCTATTTTGGTGCAAAACTAAGAACCTGAGGGTGAAAGTTCAGTAACACCCCCTGAACCTCAACCCACACCCTCTACCTCATAACCAAATGTTTCAGAACCTCAAACTGCACTACATCAAATTGAAACACCTCCAATAGCTTCCCATGAACCTCAGACTGAAGCTAACATTGAGAAAATACTCCCATCTCCATCTATATATCAAAGAAAACACAGAAAGACACAAAAACATAAAAGAGCCACAAAGGTCACTGAGTTAGCTAAGAATAGTGTGCCTCTAGACCTTGGAGTAGATAAGGCTGTCCATAAAAAAGGGGGTAACAGTGTGGCAAGGGCTCTCGCTACTGACGCTAGCTTAGTTGCAACACAAGACATTGATAACATAATTAGGACCCAGACCACGGCAATGCCTAATGTTAACATTCCTCAGGGAATGGATACATGTGGCAGTCCCAGGCGCCAAGATACCATAGGGGTGCTCCTGCTTAGACTAGGTCTGAGAGAGTACATAAACAGCCCAATGAATCACCTTTCCTAGAAGGTCACACATTTGGAAGTGGGGAGGGTAGGATGGAACATACTTTTGAATTGATGGACATTGTACCACCTACACCCCATGATTTACCTCTCCGAGGAGGTTACACACCTGGAAGTGATGAGGGTAGATTGAAATTGGAAGAATTGATGGTTATGTGTATAAAATTGTCAAAACAGGTGCTTGACTTAGAGAAAGAGAAGGATGCTCAAGCTGTGGAGATTCTCAAACTAAAGAAAAAGGTCAAGAACTTAGAAAGACAGAGGAAGTCAAGCATCTCACACCTAAAAAGGAGGATATACAGGCAGGTTAAGTCTTCTGATGATGATTTAGATGAGGAGGATGCAACCAAACAGGGGAGGACAAGTGACAAGACAAAGCCAATGTTTAAAAATAGTGATTTTGATGATCTTGATGATCTAGTAGATGAAGGAATGGCTTTTGTTCAAGAGAAAGATGCAAAGAACCAAGTAAATATTGGTGCTAATGACACAGAAGCAGTTAATACTGCTGGTAAGGGAGTTAGTACTGCTGCATCAAGGACTCCTCTAACAACAACAACAGTCTTTGATGATAAGGATGTTACTATGGCTATGGCTCAGACTTTGATAAATATGAAGGAAGAGAAGCTAAGGAGAAAGGAGTTGCTATTAAAGATGTAGAAGACTCTTTTAGACATATCAGATCAATAACTACACTTCAACCTCTTCCAACCATTGATCCTAAAGACAAAGGTAAAGGTATTCTACAAGAGACTAAACCTATGGAGAAGACAAAGAAAAAGGTTCAAGGTGATGCACATATAGAAAGAGATGCTAAAATATCCTTAAGACTTCAAGTAGAATTAGATAAAAAACTCAGAGTAAAATGAGAAAGACAAGAAGAGGCTTCTAAGGTTGCTATAGCTGACATGTTTGATGAGGTGCAGGCAAGGATAGATACTGATTATGAACTGGCTGCTAGAATGACACAAGAAGAACAAGAGAAGTATACAATTGAAGAAAGGGCCAGGTTATTGGCAGAATTCTTTAAAAGAAGAAAGAAACAGTTAGCAGCTGATAGAGCAGAGGCAATCAGAACCAAACCACCTACTAAAACACAGTTGAGAAATCTTATGATGACTTATCTAAAGAACATGGGTGGTTAGAAATACAGTCAGCTGAAAGGAAAGTCTTATGAAGAAATCCAGGGATTGTATGAAAGATAGCAAAAGAGTATTCAAGATTTTACACCAATGGATTCAGAGAAAGAAGCTCAGAAGCCAGGTAAAAGGTTAAAAAGAGTTGCAGGATCATATGCAACACATAAGTCACCCAAGAAATCAAAAGTGATGAAATCTGTAAAGGATGTTACAGAAGAAGAAGCAGCAGAGTATGAGCAGGAGAAGGAAGAACTTAGGTTATGTTTAAAATAATTTCTAATGATGACAGTGAACTAAACTATGAGCCACTATCCAAAAAATTTCCTATTGTGAATTGGGAATATCAGTTGCTGGAAAAGATGGAAGAAAAAGACATGCATGTTTACAAATTAACCAAAGCTGATGGAAGTTTAAGCTATCATGGAGATACATAAGCCTTCTTAAGAAGACTTGACATGTAAGACTTGAATGATCTATATAGGTTAGTTCAGGAAAGGTTTCAAGATCATCCTCTTGAAGGACATGATTTGTTTCTTTGGGGAGATCTAAGGATGATATTTGACCCAGATGAAAAAGGTGAACTATGGATGAATCAACTAGATTAAAAATTGCTGAGATGGAATTGTATGAAAATTATGGAGTTCACACTCTGGTTATGGATGGTACACCCATGGAAATTAATATGCTAGTGGAAAAGAAGTACCCCCTGGTCAAGGAATTGCTAGACAAGATGTTAAACTTTCAGTTAGAAGCTGAAAAAGAAAGTACTATGGCATTTGAGCTTATCAAGTTCATCAAATCATTGCTTGAAGAGTAGTAAAGTGTTTGGATACATCCTCCTAGTGTTTATGGAGCTTACAGCGAAGAAACTTGATGATTGACAAGTAAATATCAAGTTTAGGGGAGGATTGTTGGGAATTCTGAGTTACTATTGCTGGTGCTAATTTACTACTACTGGTTTAGAGTTGATGCTGCTGCTAAAGATTGAAGAAAACAGACTAAGTAGTTAGTACTATTAGTTATATTATTTAGTACTACCAGTACATTGTTAGTACTGCTAGTATAGTTAGTACTGTTAGTTAATAGTTAGTGCTGTTAGTCTTATATAGTTAGTACTGCTATTATGATATGCATGAGTTAAATTAGGAATAGATATGCATTATCATTGTACGCGTTTTGTAAGCCCATTAGGGTTTCCTTAGTGTATAAAAGGAACCCTACGGCATAATCAGAGATATGCATAGAATTCATATCATATAGTTAGTTATTCTGTACCTAGGCAGAATATTAGCAATCAATATATTCAAAATTTAGTATTCATTGTTCTTCTTAGTATTACAATTTAGATTCCGCATAACTTGTAGTATTCACAATCATAGTTTCTTTTATAGTTAGTTTGGATTTATCCAGGTTAACTAAGCTTTAACAAGCTAAGAAGATCTGTTCATTGGGATCAACAGTAAATCATGACGGAAAATGGGCTAAAGAAGAAGAGGAAGATTCTAACGAAGTGCATGCAGTTTCCTTTTACCCTAGGACAGAACTGGTAGAGCCACTCAAATGGAAGGCCCCAGAGAATCGATTAAAACTATCATGCGTCAAACCATCCAAACTTAAACTAAAGGAATTACCCAAACGCCTTGAGTACGCTTTCCTCCAAGAAAACAACCAATTCCCACCGGTTATCTCATCCGCATTATCCACCACCAAAAAAGACAGAATTCTTAAGGTTCTTAAGAATCATAATTAGGCGATCACCAGGAGTATTGCGGATATTAAAGGGATCGACTCATCCTTCTGTACTCACAAGATTCTCATGGAATACGTGTTCAAACCAAGTGTCTAACCTCAAAGATGAGTAAACCTCAACATCAAGGAGGTAGTAAAAAAGGAAGTCATAAAGGTCATTGATGCAGGATTAATCTACCCCATCTTTGACAGTCCTTGGGTAACTCCGGTCCAGGTTGTCCTAAAGAAGGGAGGAATGACCGTAGTAAAGAATGAGAATGACGAGCTCATCCCATAAAGGACGATCAATGGATTGCGGGTGTGTATCGACTATCATAAATTTAATAATGTAACTGATGACATCAATAAACATCTATTTTATAGCATCATTTATCCCATGTAATTAACCCATTTTGTATTATTATAGAAAAGAATTATTGATTAATCGTTCATATTTGAGAATTGCAGTAATTATGAAGTATATGGTGAATATTAGCAAAAGGCGCGCATTCTGGAGCTTAAACGAAGATATTTTGAAGATTACTATTCTGACAACCAACACGCCATATCCATCAAGGAACATACGGCGTATCCATGCCTGCACTCACAAAAGACCATAAAGGAAACAAGTTCAGTATGCCATATCTAGTGAAGAGCAATACGCCGTATTAGAGATATAGTATGTGAATATTCTGGAAGATATCAAACGTGGTCCCTACTCCAAGAAAATCCAATACGCCGTATCTAATACCTTTAATACGCCGTATCGACACTGACTCTAGACCCTATAAATACAGAACTCAAAATCGAGTTTTAAGTGTGCTAAATCATATTCTTGATACCTAAACCACAAAAGTCGATTTTCAGAGGAGAAAAAGAGCAGAAGAGGTCTTGCAAGGCATTCCAATCCATAGGATACAACGTGTAATTTCTTATACTTTTGTAATCCTTTAGTTTTTGGTATTATTCGTTAACTCGGTTTGTTTACCTTGGCTAAGCCCTTACTATTGTATTAATAATGATGTTTGAAGGGTAATACCTTCGGGTATTAGCCATTATTATGAAGATCTAAATGTTTGGTTTTGTTTATATCTTGATTTCTTAATTTATCATTGTTTGTTGGCTTATGTTTATCTATATACTTGTTTACGTGCTTTTGTATGCGACCAATCATTCAACTAGATCTAGTGATACATACCAAGTAATCTAGATGTCGGGATAGCTCTCAATATATTAATTTATACATCTAGAATCATAGGATCACAAATATTGTCCTTCTAAAACCATGCTAAGGATACGCTTTTGGCTTAACTAGTTAGCAGAAACTGCCTTTGGTTTATTGAACATGTTGACTAGTAGGTGAATCTAGATAATTTAACGAATAATGTTCTGATTCCATTACATAGTTGGACAAGTGGACTACTAGAGTATAAATTGCCATTAAGCGGCAAGTGGGTAAAGTCTCTATGAGCTAGGGTTTAACATGATCACCATTGCTTTAATCCCTAAGATAGATTATAATTAGCAAATAAGGATTCTTTATGTGGATACTTTAATTGTTACAAAATTAACGTGTCTAGGTCTTAGGATAAAGTCTCGCCTAAGTCTAGGAATGATATGCCTCTTCAAGATAAGTAATCATTGCACTAAATAAAGAAACCAACTTCTAATCGGATTAATGATGTCTAATACAGTTTTCTATCATAAGGCTCGACCGCTCTTTTATCTTCTGTTAATTTGATTGCGTGGGTTAAAGTGTCTTGAATTGATTGTAGTCACCACTAAACCCGTACCAGTCTCTCAAGCTGAAACCTCCTTTTACTTGTTAGAATTAGGATTCGAACTAACATAGGATTAGAATAGGTTTGACTCAGATTAGAATTAACTTAGATTAGATAACTAAAATATTAATAAATTGAGAGATTTTACCTCTCTTCAAGTGTTCGACACCCTACTTACCACGAATCTACCACCGACCGGGTACACTGCCTATTAAAGTGTTGTTTTTATTTAAGTCGACAAAATATAAATTTAAAACTTGAATCATAAAAATATACACCACACAATGACACATCATGTTTTTGGCGCTGCTGCCGGGGAGTGAAAATTAATCTTGTTTTTTATATTTTGGTTTTTAGTTTAGATCTAAACCTTAGGAGCAGTGTAAATTAAATTAGTGTATATTCTTGTATATTATGTATATTTTGTATATTTGTTAGTTCAATTGTTTGCTTGTATAATTGTGTGTTTAATTTAATTGTTTTCCTAATACACTGTTCTGGTCGATAACTCGATACGGCGTATCCACTTCTATTGTATACGACGTATTTAACTTTCTATCCAATACAACTTATTCATTCAACTAACTAATACGGCGTATCCACTTCCATTAGATACGGCGTATCGATCATCTGGAACAGAATCAGAATCCTAAATTTTCATATTTGATTTCTGTGCTAAAAAAGTTTATATCCTAAAGAGCCTATCCTACTGATTGTTTATCCCTTGTTTAAAGTATTGCATGACAAGGAGTTTAACGAACGAACTATTCACACCTTTCAAGAATCCAGGACGAGAATTTTGATCATCTAGGAAGCACTTCAAGACACTAAGTCTTAATGAATTGAGATCGCCTGATTTTAATTTATTTTTTGACCAAGAATACTCAGAGGAAGAAGTTGCGGAAACAATGGCAGAAATAATGGAGCAATACATGAGCAAGACCCAGGCTGACTATGGAACGGGGGTTGCTAGGCCCAAAATTGAAGACAAGGATAACTTTGAACTAAAGGGGCAATTTCTCAAGGAACTAGGTACTAACACCTTCAGCGGTTCGAATCATGAAGATGCAAACAAACACATTGAGAAAGTTCTTAACATCATCGATCTATTCTACATTCCAAATATTACTATAGACCAAGTGATGCTTAGAGCATTCCCTATGTTCTTAACTGGAGCCGTAAGCCATTGGCTGAGAAACGAACCAACTGGTTCAATTACAACTTGGGATGGTCTTAAAATAAAATTTTTGAACAAATATTGTCCACTTGCTCGAACTGCAAAGAAAATGGAGGAAATCAACAACTTTCAGCAAGAACCAGATGAAAACCTTTACCAAGCATAGGAGCAATTAAAGAATTCATGATGAAGTGTCCTCAACACTATTTAACAGAGATGCAGGAGGTAATCTTGTTCTATAATGGATTAGGAATTCCTACTCGACAAATTCTTGATTCAAGAGGTGCAATACCATCTAAGACTGCTATTGATGTAAAGGTGGCCATTTAAGAAATGGCTGAATACTCTAAAAATAGCATAATGGAACATCTAGGTCAAGAAGTGCTGAAACTTTTGATGGATTGGTAGCTATACAAGCACAACTCAATAATCTAGGAAAAGAGATCAAGAAAGTAAATGAAATAGTCTATGATGCTTAAGTTGGATACAAATAATGCAAAGGAACCCATTACACCGAAGATTGCCCACTCAAAGAAGAAGGGAAAAATCTAGAAGAAGCTTACTACACACAATTTATTGGACCTTTTCAAGGAAGGGGATATAGAGCAGCAGCTCCGGGATTCTATCTAAGGAATAATGCAAATCCTTCATACCAAGAGCGAAGGCAATCTATGGAAGATACCCTAAGCAAATTCATGAGTGAGTCAACAAAGAGACATGAAGTAAACTCTAATTTGATTAAGGAAATCCGAGCTTCGACGGATGCTGCCATTTGAAACCAAGGAGCATTGATTAAAACATTGTAAATTCAAATCGAGCAAATGAGCAAGGTACTACAAGAAAGAGGATTTAGAAGTCTACCTAGCTCTACTAAAGCAAACCTGGGAGATCAAGTCAAGTCAATTTCAACTACTATTGAAGCTGATCAAGCCCGATACGCCGTATTAGATCCTTCTAATACGCCATATCCACTGGACATAACCGTACACTAATATACGAAACAAGACAAATGACAATTCCATTTCTAAGTCGTTTGAATGGTTACCACTGTGAAGAAAAGAAGGGATTATATGGACCAGGATTCTCAGAAGCTTACTCTGAAGCTTCCATACCTCGAAAGGAGAAAGACCCAGTAAGTTTCACTTTACCTCTTTATTAATAATGTATGCATACCCTTGTTGACTTAGGAGCTAGCGTTAGTGTTATGCCTCTCTCGATCTACCTTAACTTAAGATTAGGCGAATTAGCGCAGATAAGACTGTGAAATATCCTAAAGGAATTGCTAAAAACGTACTAGTAGGTATTGGTAAATTTGTTTTCCCAGTAGACTTTATAATTCTAGATATGCCCGAGGATATCAAAGTGCCCTTGATCCTCAGAAAACCATTTTTGTCTACCGCCCGTGCTAAGATTGAGGTTTACAAAAGAAAATTACTTTAAGGGTCGGGGAAGAAAGGATTATTTTCACAAGTGTTAAACATGCTAGTTGTTTAATTAAGATACATGCTAAGTTTAAGAGAAAGAATGGAACTTGATTTAGAAGCTAGGCTAATGGGAGAGACTTTGGTGTTAAATAGATCATTAGACCCTTTCTTTGAGAATTACATTGAATTAAATGATCTAAATGAACCATTTAAGCTTTAGAGAAATCAAGGTGATGATTTGATGCCCACCATTGAGGAAGGTGAGATAATTGAGCAATTTAGAACTAGGTATGATGAACTTGATGCTGAAATTGATGATTACCCTAGTTATTGTGAATATGATAAGAAGATCCATATATATTGTGCTCACAACTTAAAGTTTTCTTGCATGATATGATTTGAATTTACGCACGCTAACTTTTTCCCATTATTGTATGTCAATGTGATGTCCAAAAAGTTTCATAATTCTCTAATGAAAGATAAGATGGTATACAAAGGGAATAATGTTATAGGAGCTTTAATGAATGTGCCTATTTTTGTTGGAACCTTTTCTGTTGTGATGGATTTTGCAGTTTTAGAAAATATGGATGCTTATCGTGATGAAGGAATGGGCGGTGTTATTTTTGGCAAACCATTTTTAAGAGAAGTTGGAATTAAAACAAGAAAGTTCGAAAGGATGATTACCATTTAAAATGGTAATGATAAAGTAACTTAGCAAATGGTGCGATCACCTCCGAGGTTTAAACACAACACTAATGAGCAAGCAACAAGATCCCACCATTACTAAAGGTAAGTGATGAAGATAAGAATAATGGAATCTTGCATTCATACTAAAAGCTTAAGAGGTTCTACAAAGGAGTCTTGAACTTAGTACATGATTACATTCGAGATGCGAGGATGGAGGAATGGCTCACATATGGGCACATTAGCATGCATGAGATGGAATGGTGAAAAGAAGCTATAGAAAAGTCAAACTTAAAGACTTCGTTGTAAACAAAAGTGCTTCCCGGGAGACAACCCGAAATGTTATTTAATTTTATCAAGTCTGTCTTCCCAGACATCAATACGACGTATCCGCTCTATACCATACGATGTATTGATTGTCTGAACGTTATCAATCTTTACTTTTTATACACTTTAAAAACATTATTGTCAGTTCTGGCAATACGACATATTCATGCATATGATACGGCATATTCATGCATATGATACGGCATATTCACCAGACTGACTCGTATTTAGTTTGTTTAGTTTAGTTTAAATTAACCGTAGATACCAAGATAGGAATGCACATGTTTTTCCTATATTTTACACAGGACCTCGTGAAAGAAATATTGATGAATATTGTGACACCCCGCAAATTTCTATTCAATATTTTAGCCTTTTCTGTTTGATAATTTGAAAATTTAAAAGTTTCGTTTAACTTTTACGTTTAACAGGGATGTTTCCCCAATCTTTATCTGAGAATCATCGCCGGGAGTAAACCGAGACACCTAACATTGTAGTATTTTGGAAATAGCCACATTTTTAAATTTCAAGGCAATATTTAAAATTTCATAATTTTCGATGATACCGTTATTCATTTCGTTACTTACGTGAATCGTGATTTATTTAAAATATGAGCATATGCATAGAGGACTTATAAATTAAATCAAACATGAAGCACTAGTACCTTAGAATGTTGGAGACCATTTTGGTCCCCCCTCCCCTTGCTCACGTCTAAACAAGCACCCCTTATGAACCTTGGATGCCAAGTTTGAATTTCAAAACAATAAAACAAGATTCCAAATAGCCATATGTCCTTGCTAAATTATGATTGGGAAATCATTTTGGTCCTATCTCCCCCTTTGTCCTATCCCATGGCACACATATACATACACACTCTTAGTGTGTGAAGCAATTGTGCATATATACCATCTTACATCTTATTTTCTCATTCATATCTCACACACTTAACATTGAGTTTTTCCTTTGCTCTTTTATCCTTCCTAACCCACGAAACACACACACACACACACACACACACACACACACACATATAAATTCATAAACTTTTCATTTTTAATCAAAAACTTTTGAAGAATTGTTGAAGGTTTGATCATTTGTATCATTCGGGTACTAGTTAAACAACATTTGGGTTGTGTTAGTCTTGTCCATCTTCCTAAAACCTTCAAACTTTGTAAGTCTTCAAATCTTTTAATAACTTGTACTTTCATAATTATCTTGATGCACACATACTAGTTGTACAACTTATTTTGTAAAAATAAAGATTTTAAAACTACATAAACCTTAAAAGGTTATGCATATGGCTCAAAAATAATAAAAGAAAATATAAGAAAAGTATAGTTTTGTGATCGTGGTTATTTTTGTATAATAAAAATGTTAGTTTAAAGCTTATTGTATTCGGCTTATGTAAATAAGCTTTTGGAAAAGCTTATTTTGATTTTATTGAGCTTAATGGGCTTATGTATGGTTTGGCCCAACTAGAAAAGGAAGGAGAAGTATTTGTTTAGCTTATTGTATTTCGGCTTATATTTATTAGCTTATTTTCTAGCTTATTTTGAAAGGACAAATGGTAAACTTATTCGGCTTAATAAATAAGCCCGAATATGGCTTGCTTGGGCTTTCAGCCGCGTCCCACACCAAAGGCCCAACACCACGAGCTTATTTTTGAGCTTATGTGATTCGGCTTATTATTGCTTGGCTTATTGTGAGCTTATTGATAGCTTATTATTAAGTCACGTGTTTATTATTTAATGTTTTGCTTATCGGACTATATGGATAAGTAAAACTATATTTTTGGACTTAACGGGCCAAGGCCCAACATAAATACAATACACCAAGGCGTAAAGCTACAGTATAGCTTATTGAATAAGTTCATGAATAGCTTATTTAATAATAGTGTAAGACTTAGACGCTATATGTTTAACTTATTTTAAACGTTGGACGTTACGAATAATAAGATTAGGCTTATTGGGCCTAAAAGCCCAATAAGGGTCCGAATGGTCTTTTGATAAATTATAAAAAGAGATTTGATGATGTATAGTTTGTAATTATGAAAAGTGGATTGAAAGTGATTTGAAAATGGATTTTATTAAAGTCTAAGACTTTGGAAAACGTATAAACACGTACGGGTCATGCCAATTTTTTTATAAATTATTATACTTAGTAAATACTAGAAAACGCACATGATAAACTAGATACACGGGAATTTAATAAAGTGTCGAACAATATATATGTATATAAATATATATATAAATATATATAAAATTATATTCTTACTTAGACATATATGTGTATGTAATATTAATATACATATTATTATTATTCGTTTTACTTACGAAAACATTTTAATTACTATACGATCACAAACATAAATTTTTGGAAATATATTAACAAAAGTACACTAGTAAATCCTTATGCATTATCCGCAATTCTACACTACTCTGATATTAAACCAGACCTTCGTTTCATAGGTTGTCTTTACGAACAGTCGTTCGTTATCATGTGATTTTATTCAAGACTATTCTTCTTCGATTCACCAATCAAGGTGAGTTCATAGCCCCACTTTTAATTGTTTTATAACTTTGGGTGAGAAACATGCTTGCTTTTAAAACTGGACACAAATACTATACGTGAGAAATCCCCTATTTACGTGTTGCCTAAGTAGCGTTTAGACCACTATTGCCTGACTTATCATGAACTGTTAATCACCTTTAACCGACTGGCTGGTTAAATAAGCACGAGTGAATAAATAGATCTATTGGGACTAATTATCCATATCCGGGTAAGAAGCACTTACTAGTTCGAGTTTGCGAAGAACTAACGGATATATGTCATGTCAAAATTAGTTAGGTGGTCTTTGGTCAGACACCTGAAAGGCAAGCCTTATATAGCAGTGTACATGCTATCTTTCAGTATTAGCTTTGGTGTCATGAGCTTTGTGAAACATAAATGCCTCTTTATGTGAAGTTGTATCTCCTATAAATGTCGCATACGTTTGATAATCTTGTGGTCCACAGTAATTACATTTGAACTAAACCTATGAATTCACCAACTTTATGTTGACATTTTAAGCATGTTTTTCCCATGTGCTTAGCATGGATGTTGTTGCTTGATTTATGTGAAGTCGATTTTCCCGATCTGGTTTACCAGAAATTTATCTATGTCTTCAAATACCGTTGTTGAACTTATTTAAGCTTCCGCATTTTAACTTTTGAATCTTTTAAATTTGATCAATGTAAAACTTTTTAATATTTTGAATTTATGCAATGGTGTTTATTTTTAAACATACCCTTAGAGGTCGTTCTTTATGCTTTGTACTTGAGATATTTAATGACGTCACGCCCCCAGACACTAAATCGGACAGGATACTATTTGGGGGTGTGACAGACTGGTATCAAGAGCCAAGGTTATAGAGAACCAAGTAGTATAAACTAGGTCTGGTCTATAACCAATATGTGATCCTACGTGATTATATGTGCCTTACGTGATTTTACATATACGTAATATGTATATGTACTATGTAATTAAATACTAAGTATAACTAATACTACTATAATTATATTGCATTCTTTTTACGGTACTGCATTCGATGGTTTATTCATTCATTTATTCATTCATTTACCCATTTGATCATTCTTTTCATGCATCATGCATGGTTGGTATAAAGAATATTAATATAAACTTATGCTGATGTAGGTCATGGCTATCTCTGTTATCTCAGTTTCATCAGAGGAGAGTGTAAGGACATCTATTGGATGAGTTATCTTGTTTGGTACTATCCTACCACTATCCCTGACACTACACCTTTCGTGATTCCACCTACTACCCATAATGATACCACACTCATACCTATTGTTTCACCCACTATACCACCATTACCTGATTATACACCCGCATCGCCTGATTATTCACTCGCATCTGATATGAAGTTTAATCCATTCGAGGATCCGTCATCAGATCATATACCACCACTACCAACTACTTCACCATTTCTTTCATCAACCAATGATTCTTCAGACAATGATATACCTGACACACCACCATCACCTACCCATAGTACACCATTCACTGAGACTACCCTTTCTACTCAGAGTTCACCTATTGTATCTGGTGCACTTCGACATCGAGTCATGGTTCTTGCACCAGGACAGCCTATACCTCATGGTCGACCATACCGCTACCATCTTAATGGGCCGATACACATGATGACTGCGAGGTTAGACCATTACCCACTCATCATCTTGCTGTAAGACATTCAGTTGACTACTCTTCTTCAGATCATTTTTATTCGGATGATTCTTTGAGGGATTCATCATCGAGTTCATCATTAGAGACTTCTTTAGACACTTCTGCAGATGCTTTATCTGATTATGCATCTAGTTGTTCATCCTTTGATCATTCATTACCAGCACCATCATTGGGTATGAGACCTAGTTATTATTTATGTTCATTAGTACCGAGTATTCCTCGTTCATCTACTGCTATTTCTGATAGACTATCTCATGATTCTTCTTCTACGAGTCCTTCTCGCAAGAGGAGTAGACCCCCTACTGCATCTGTACCGTTATCTTTACCTACCCTTGGAGCATTATCTTATGCACGTGCTGATCTTTTACCATTACCTAAGAGGATTAGGAGTTCTAAGTCAGCGACGAATTTAGAGGTTAGTACGGCGAAGGGTTTTAAGCCATCTAGGTATAGAGGGACTAATTTAGAGATGGATGTTGATGTTGTGAGGAGTGATGGGATTGATATTGACCCTGAGATTCAGGCAGAGATCGATGAGTGTATCACTTAGGCAAATGCTATTAGAGATAGAGGAATTGATGCTAGAGTTGTAGTTAAGGCTATTGATCGAGAGGAGATCGAGACGGGTATGAGAGGCCCGGTTGAGGTTAGAGTTGATAGAGTTACTCACCCAGTGGTAGCTGATGATATCCCTGAGCTTGCTCAAGAGGGAGTTGTAGAGGTCACGTATGAGACATTGGGAAATTTGGTTCAGAGGTTTCATGATCATACGGAGGAGATTCTGGTTTGTTGTCTTCAGGTTATTGAGAGTGTCCAGAGGGATCAAGGATACAGGATCGTATTGACAGGACAGAAGAGTGCTAATATGTTGGAGAGGATTAGAGAGGTAAAGCGGGATTATATGAGACTTAGAGACATGATGGATGTTACGAGTTAGAGAGTTGCCTGGTCTTAGCGTAGGGAGTTATGTGTTCAGAGGGAAATGAGACAGGTTTGGCATTTTAGATTTTATGATCGCAGGAGGATTGCTAGGCTTGAGGCATGTGCCAGGAAGCATCTGGGCTACAATTCTTAGATTATTTCATGAGTATCCTAGTGTTGACCCGTAGCACCTAGTAGTAGCTAGTTATTAGGGATTTGTAAATCCTATATTTTGGAACCATGTTGTAATCATTAGTATTGATGATATGAAATCTAATGTTACTAACCTATGTTCGATATTTTTAACTTAATGATATTTTCTATTGCTTATTGCATATTGCATTATTACTAAATTGTGGCATTATCATGAAGTTATTATGATTTTGTATTTCTGTGTAATAATACTTGTTATTTTATTCGAACCCTGTTAAAAATCTCGTATCACCATGAAATTTCATCGTGTTGTGTATTGTTATAATGTAGGATAATGCCTAAACCTAATCTAGAGCATCAAGGACACGTGAAGGAATTAACGAACAAATTGATCGCTAAATGGCATGAGCATTGGGAGCTCATAACGCTTCCATGAACCTTGAAACCCTTATGAGAGATGGGGGTGGACAAAAAGAAGTAAATGGAAATGGAGGAAATGGAAATGGAAGAAATGGAAATGGAGGAAATGTAAATGGTAATGGGAATGGAGGAGGAAATGGCTATAACTTCGGAGGATTTGTGCCTCCTCAAGAGTACACATATCAAGACTTCCTAAAGTGCCAACCAGTTAGCTTTAATGGGATAGAAGGAGTTGTTGGGTTAACTTGTTGGTTCGAGAAGAAGGAAACGGTGTTCCACATTAGCAACTGTCTAGAGAAGTACCAAGTGAAGTATGTTACATGCACGCTTCTGAATAGTGCATTGGCATGGTGGAACTCTCATAAGAGAACAATTAGGATTGAGGTCGCCTATGCCATGAGTTGGGCAGAACTTATGAAGTTGATGACAGAAGTGTACTGTCCAAGGAATGAGGTTCAGAAGATGGAGACCGAGTAGTGGAACTTGGTTGTGAAGGGAAATGACTTGACTGCTTATACCAGAAGATTTTAATAATTGGTGTTGTTGTGTACTAGAATGGTCCCAAATGAGGAGGACAAAGTTAAGAGATTCGTTGGAGGTTTGCTTGACAATATTTAGGGAAATGTAATCGCTGCTGAACCCACTAAACTTCAAGATGCAATACGTGTTGCCAACAACTTAATTGATCAAAAGGTGAAGGGATATGCTAGAAGTGATGAAAATAAGAGAAGGTTGGATAACAACCCAAGAGACAATGGTGGACAGCAACCAGTTTTCAAATGGAAAAATGTTAGAGGCCATAATGTTGCAAGAGCTTATACGGCTGGGAACAATGAGAAAAAGGGGTATGTTGGATCTCTTCCTTACTGAAACAAGTGCAAGTTGCACCATGCAGGGCCGTGTACTGTGAGATGTATAAACTGTAAGAGAGTCAGTCATATAACTAGGGATTGTACAACTACAGTTACTCAAAACACTCAGAGAGCCCTAGTTAGGAATTAGCCGGGTATTGTTTGTTATGAGTGTGGAAGGCCATGACATTTTTAGAAGGATTGTCCTAAGTTGAGAAATCAGAACCGTGGAAACAAGACTGGAAGCAAGAATGGAAACAATACTGGAAACCAGACTCGAAGTAATGAAGCTATAATAAAGGCTTACGCTATTAGAGAAGGAGGATCAAATCTCGATTCCAACGTTGTCATGGGTACGTTCCTTCTCAATAACTATTATGCTTCAATGTTATTCGATTCAGGTGCCGATAGGAGTTTTGTGTCGTCTACCTTTAGTGCTTTGCTTAATGTTGCACCATCTACTTTAGACACTAGTTATGCCGTAGAACTTACAGATGGAAGAATTTTAGAAACAATTGTTGTCCTTAGAGGCTTTACGTTAGGATTATTAGGTCATCCATTAGATATAGATCTAATGCCCGTAGAACTTGGTGGTTTCTATGTCATCATCGGTATGGATTGGTTGGCGATGTACCACGCGTTGATTGTTTGTGACGAGAAGGTTGTCCGTGTACCTTATGGAGATAAAGTATTGATAATCCGAGGTGATGATTGTGATGGCAGATGTAAGTCGAAGCTGAACATCATATCGTGTACGAAGACCCATACGTATATACAGAAGGGATGTCAAGTCTATCTAGCGCAAGTTAAATCTAAGAAGACTAAGGATAAATCAAAGGAGAAGCGGCTTGAGGACGTGCCAATTGTACAAGAATTTCCGGAAGTCTTTCCAGAAGACTTACCTGGACTACCACCTGCTTGACAAGTTGAATTTCAAATTGACGTAGTCCCTGGTGCTGCACCTATAGCATAAGCCCCGTACCGATTATCACCAGCCGAGATTCAAGAGTTATCTACTCAGTTACAAGAACTTTCTGACAAAGGATTTATAAGACCCAGTTCCTCACCCTGGGGAGCTCCGATTTTATTTGTCAAAAAGAAAGACGGATCTTTTCGGATGTGTATCAACTACCATGAACTAAACAAACTTACTGTGAAGAATCGATACCTAGTTCCGAGAATCGACAACTTGTTTGATCAACTTTAAAGGTCAAGAGTCTACTCTAAGATCAACTTGAGATATGGTTAGCACCAACTCAGAGTTCGTGAGGAAGACATTCCAAAGACTGCATTTAGGACTCGCTATAGTTACTACGAGTTCCAAGTAATATCATTTGGTTTGACTAACACACCGGCAATATTCATGGATTTGAAGAATTGGGTGTGCAAACCGTATCTGGATAGATTCGTGATTGTATTCATCGATGATATTTTGATCTACTCCAAGAGCAGAAAGGAGCATGAAGGGCACCTTAAGTTAATTCTATGGTTACTTAAAAAGGAGAAGTTGTACGCCAAGTTTTCAAAGTGCGAATTTTGGCTGTCAAAGGTATAATTTCTTGTCACGTGATTGATAGTGAAGGCATTCATGTTGATCCCACTAAGATTGAGTTTATCAAGGATTAGGCGGCACCTAAGACACCAACCAAGATTCATCAATTCTTAGGTTTGGCCGGTTACTACCGACGATTTATTAAAGGTTTCTCAAAAATTGCTAGGTCTATGACGAAGTTGACTTTGAAAAGCGTGAAGTTTGATTGGGGAGAAAAGGTAGAGGCTGCGTTTTAGTTGTTGAAACAAAAACTATGTAGTGTGTCGATTTTGGCTTTACCTGAGGGAAGTAAAAACTTTGTGGTATACTGCCATGCTTCGCATAAAGGGTTGGGTGCAGTTTTGATGCAAAAGTAGAAGGTCATAGCTTACGCATCCCGCCAACTCAAGGTTCACGAGAAGAACTATATGACATACGACCTAGAGCTTGGTGCAGTAGTGTTTGCTTTGAAGATGTGGAGACACTATTGGTACGGTACAAAGTGCGTCATGTTCACTAATCACAAGAGTTTGCAACACATTTTCGATCCGAAGGAGCTGAACATGAGACAACGACGGTGGTTAGAGTTGTTAAGCGACTACGACTGTGAGATTCGATATCCCCCAGGAAAGGCGAATGTGGTGGCTGATGCCCTGAGCTAAAAGGAAAGAAGTAAGACGCTATGAGTTCAGGCCTTAGTTATGACTATTGGGTTAAATCATCCTAAGCATATTTTGAGTGCTCAATCGGAAGCCAGAAAAGAAGAGAACTTCATCATTGAAGATTTGCATGGCATGATCAATAAGCTAGAACCTCGTGTTAACGGAATGGTGACTTGAGAGCTTTGATTATGCATGAGTCTCATAAGTCAAAGTATTCCATCCATCCTGGATCGGATAAGATGTACCAAGACCTAAAAAAGATATATTGGTGGCCAAACATAAAAGAAGAAATTGCCACCTATGTCAGCAAGTGTTTAATGTGTGCCAAGGTTAAGGTAGAATATCAGAAGCCGTTCAGTTTGTTGGTTCAACTGGAAATCCCACAATGGAAATGGGAGAACATAACGATGGACTTTGTGACTAAATTTCCAAAGACGACAACCGGTAAGACACGATTTGGGTAATCGTTGATCGTCTCACTAAATCTGCTCATTTTTTGCTTATGTGAGAAGATGACACGCTAGATAAGTTGACGAGACAGTACTTGAAGGAAGTAGTCTCAAGGCATGAAGTTCTAGTTTTGATCATCTCTGATCGTGATAGGAAATTCACTTCACATTTTTAGAAGACTCTTAATAAGGCATTTGATACTCGATTGGATATAAGTACAACTTACCATCCACAGACCGATGGTCAAAGTGAGAGAACCATTTAGACATTAGAGGACATGTTACATGCCTGTGTACTCGTCTTTTGAAAAGGTTGGGATAAACATTTACCGTTAATGGAATTTTCATACAACAACAGTTACCATACCAGCATTAAGGCTGCTCCATTTGAGGCATTGTATAGGCGCAAGTGTTGATCACCTATCTGCTAGGCTAAAGTTGGAGATAGATAGCTCACTGGCCAGAGATCATCCACGAGACAATTGAGAAGATCGTTCAAATCAAGAGCCGTATCCAAGCAGCCCATAACCGTTTAAAGAGTTATGCCAACGTAAGATGGAAACCCCTTGAGTTTTAAGTGGGAGATAAGGTCATGCTAAAAGTGTCACCATGGAAAGGGGTGATACGCTTTGGCAAACGGGGAAAGCTGAACCCTCATTATATTGGAACTTTTAAGATAATTGATAAAGTAGGAACCGTTGCCTACCAACTTGAACTCCCAGAGCAGTTGAGTAGAGTTCATAGTACATTTTACGCCTCAAATTTGAAGAAATGCATGGCTGATGAACCTCTTGCTATACCGTTAGATGAAATCCAAATCGACGACAAACTTCACTTCATCGAAGAACCTGTCAAGATCATGGACCGTGAGGTCAAACGTCTGAAGCAAATCCGTATTCCGATTGTCAAAGTATGCTAGAAATCTAGGAGAGATACTGAGTTCACCTAGGAGCGTGAAGATAAAATGCAAAAGAAGTACCCTCATCTTTTCCTAATTTTTGCGACCGTGGCAGAAACTACGTCATAAGCTATGAGGAAAAAACTCTTTTAACAGGGAAAGGATGTGACACCTCAAAAATTTATGTTTAATATTTTAGCCATTTCCGTTTGATAATTTGAATTTTTAAAAGTTTTGTTTAACTTTTAGGTTTAACCGGGAAGTTTTCCCGCTTTTATCTGAGAATCGTCGTTGGGAGTGAACCGGGACAACTAACGTTGTAGTATTTTGGCAATAGACATGTTTTTATATTTCAAGGCAATATTTAAAATTTCATAATTTTCGGTGATACCGTTATTCATTTTGTTACTTACGTGAATCGTGATTTATTTAAAATATGAGCATATTCATAGAGGACATGGAAATTAAATCAAAAATTAAGCACTAGTACCCTAGAATGTTGGAGACCATTTTGGTCCCCCTCCCCTTGCTCACGTCCAAACAAGCACCCCTTATGAGCCTTGGATGCCAAATTTGAATTTCAAAACAATAAGACAAGATTCCAACTAGCCATATGTCCTTTCTAAATTGTGATTGAGAGATCATTTTGGTCCCCTTTCCCCCTTTGTCCTATCCTACGGCATACACACACACATACACACTCTTAGTATGTGAAGCAATTATGCATATATACTATCTAACATCTTATTTTCTCATTCATATCTCACACACTTAACATTGAGTTTTTCCTTTGCTCTCTTGTTCTTCTTAACCCACGAAATATATACACACATATATAAATTCATAAACTTTTCATTTTTAATCAAAAACTTTTGAAGATTTGTTGAAGGTTTGATCATTTGTATCATTTAGGTATTAGTTAAACAACATTTAGGTTGTGTTAGTCTTGTTCATCTTCCTAAAACCTTCAAACTTTGTAAGTCTTCAAATCTATTAATAACTTGTACTTTCATAATCATCTTGATGCATACATACTAGTTGTACAACTTATTTTGTAAAAACAAAGATTTTAAAACTACATAAACCTTAAAAGGTTATGCATATGGCTCAAAAATAATAAAAGAAAATATAAGGAAAGTATAGTTTTGTGATCGTGGTTATTTTTGTATAATAAAAATGTTAGTTTATAGCTTATTGTATTCGGCTTATGTAAATAAGCTTTTGGAAAAGCTTATTTAGATTTTATTGGACTTAATGGGCTGATGTATGGTTCGGCCCAACTAAAAAGGAAGGAGAAGTGTTTGGTTAGCTTATTTTGTTTCAGCTTATATTTATTAGCTTATTTTCTAGCTTATTTTGAAAAGACAAATGATAAACTTATTCGGCTTAATAAATAAGCCTGAATATGGCTTGCTTAGGCTTTTAGCCGCGTCCCACACCAAAGGCCGACCACCATGAGCTTATTTTTAAGCTTATGTGGTTCAGCTTATTATTGCTTGGCTTATTGTGAGCTTATTGATAGCTTATTATTAAGTCGCGTGTTTATTATTTAATGTTTTGCTTATCAGACTATATGGATAAGTAAAACTACATTTTTGGAATTAACAGGCCAAGGCCCAATATAAATACAATACACCCAAGCGTAAAGCAATGGTGTAGCTTATTGAATAAGTTTATGAATAGCTTATTTAATAATAGTGTATGACATAGACGCTATACGTTTAACTTATTTTGAACGTTAGACATTACGAATAATAAGATTAGGCTTATTGGGCCTAAAAGCCCAACGGTCTTTTGATAAATTATAAAAAGAGATTTGAAGATGTATAGTTTGTAATTATAATAAGTGGATTGAAAGTGATTTGAAAATGGGTTTTATTAAAATCTACGACTTTGGAAAACGTGTAAACACGAACGGGTCATGCCAAAATTTTTATAAATTTTTATACTTAGTAAATACTAGAAAACGCACATGATAAAACTAGATACACGGGAATATAATAAAGTACCGAACAATATATTTTATAATATATATAATATATATATTAATTATATATAATAATATATATATAATATATATATATTATATATATATATATAATATATATATTCTTACCTAGACATATATGTGTATGTAATATTAATATACATATTATTATTATTCGGTTTACTTACAAAAATATTTTAATTACTATACGATCACAAACATAAATTTTTGGAAATGTATTAACAAAAGTACACTAGTAAATCCTTATGCATTATCCGTAATTCTACACTACTCCGATATTAAACCAAACCTTCGTTTCATAGGTTTTCTTTACGAACCGTCATTCATTATCGTGTGATTTTATTGTAGACTATTCTTCTTCGATTCACCAATCAAGGTGAGTTCATAGCCCTACTTTTAATTGTTTTGATTAATTGTTTTATAACTTGAGGTGAGAAAACATTACTTTCTTTTAAAACTAGACACAAGTACTATACGTGAGAAATCCCCCATTTACGTGTTGCCTAAGTAGCGTTTAGACCACTATTGCCTGACTTATCATGAACTGTTAAACACCTTTAACCGACTGGTTGGTTAAGTGAGCGCTAGTGAATAAATAGATCTATTAGGACTAATTATCCCTATCTGGGTAAGTAGCACATACTAATTCAAGTTTGCCAAGAACTAACGGATATATGTCATGTCGAAACTAGTTAGGTGGTCTTTGGTCGTACACCTAAAGGGCAAGCCTTATATTGCAGTGTACATGCTATCTTTCAGTATTAGCTTCAGTGTCATAAGCTTAGTGCAACATAAATGCCTCTTTATGTGAAGTTGTATCTCCTATAACTGTCGCATACATTTTGATAATCTTGTGGTCCACAATAATTACATTTGAACTAAACCTATGAATTCACCAACTTTATGTTGACATTTTAAGCATGTTTTTCTCAGGCTCTTAGCATGGATGTTGTTGATTGACTTATGTGAAGTCTATTTGCCTAGACCGGTTTACTAGAAATTTATCTATGTCTTCAAATACCGTTGTTGAATTTATTTAAGCTTTCGCATTTTTACTTTTGAATCTTTTAAATTTGATCAATGTAAAACTTATTAATATTTTGAATTTATGCAACGATGTTTATTTTTAACGTACCCTTAGAGGTCGTTCTTTATGCTTTATAATTGAGATATTCACTAACGTCATGCCCATGGACACTAAATCAGACGGGACCTAATTTGGGGGTGTTACAAATATTGGTGGAGAATTTACAAATCTGGAGATCTTGAAGTGTTAGAGTCTTGAAACTTCAAGGCAGTTGTTCAACACACAATCTTTCTCAATAAACTCAACATGGAGAATCTACCGAGCAAATATCAGGGGAGTTTCTCATTCTAATTCTTTTTAATTGCCATATTTAATGTTTTATATATACAACGAGGACGTTGTATAATTCAAGTTGGGGAATGGAATTAGAATGTCATTTACCCATTTGATCATTCTTTTTCGGCATCATGCATGGTTGGTATAAAGGATATCTATATAAACGTTTTCTTGTGCAGGTCATGGCTATCTCTATTATCTTAGTTTCATCATATTCGTCTAAGGAGAGTGTGGGGAAATCTACTGGATGAGTTATCTTGTTTGGTACTATCCCTGACACTACACCTTCCGTGATTCCACCTACTACCCATATTGATACCACACTGATACCTACTATTTTACCCACTATACCACCATCACCTGATTATACACCCGTATCACCTGATTATTCACCCGTATCTGATACGGAGTTTGATCCATCTGAGGATCCATCATCAGATCATATACGACCACTACCAGCTACTTCACCATTTCTTTCATCGACCAATGACTCTTCAGACAGTGATATACCTGATACACCACCATAACCTACCCATGGTACACCATTCACTGAGACTACCCTTTCTACTCAGAGTTTACCTGTTGCATCTGGTGCACTTCGACATTGAGTCATGATTCTTAAACCTGGACAGCCTATACCTCATGGTCGACCGTACCGCTACCATCTTAATGGGCCGGTACACATGATAACTACGAAGAAGAGGGTTGGACCGTTACCCACTCATCGTCTTGCTGTGAGAAATTCATTGACTACTCCTCTTCAGATCATTTTTTCTTTATGATTCATTGAGGGATTCCATAACGAGTTTCATCATCAGAGACTTCTTCAGAATCTTTTTTTTTCGCCCCGTTTTTTTTTACGAATGCTTTATCTGATTCAGCCATCTAGTCAGTTCATCTTCTAATCAGTTCATTACCATCTCATCATCGAGTATGAGACCCAGTCATCAATTATGTGTTCATTAGTACCGAGTATTCCTCGTTCATCTACTGCTATTTTTGATAGGCCATTTCATGATTCTTTTTCTGCGAGTCCTTCTCGCAAGAGGAGTAGATCCCCTACTGCATCTGTACCATTATCTTCACCTACCCTTGGAGCATTGTCTTATGCACGTGATGATCTTTACCATCATTAGGAGTCCTAAGTCAGCGACTGGGGGGGGGGTGGGGATGGGGGAGGGGGGAATGTAAGGGGTGGGGGGGGGGATTAGAGGGAAAAGTTCGGCGAAGGGTTTTGAGCTATCTAGGTATAGAGGGACTGATTTAGAGATAGATGTTGATGTTGTGAGGAGTGATGGGATTGATATTGACCATGAGATTCAGGCAGAGATCGACGAGTGTATTGTTTATGTGGATGCTCTTAGAGTTAGAGGGATTGATGCTAGGGTTGTAGTTGAGGCTGTTGATCAAAAGGAGACTGAGGCAAGTATAAGAGGCCCGGTTGAGGTTAAAGTTGATAGAGTTACTCACCCAGTGGTAACTGATGATATCCCTGAGCCTGCTCAGGAGGGAGCTGTAGAGGTCATATATGAGATATTGGGAGATTTGGTTCAGAGGTTTCATGATCATACTGAGGAGATTTCGGTTCGTCGTGTTCAGGTTATTGAGAGTGTCCAGAGGGATTAAGGACACAGGATCGTAGTGACAGGATAACAGAGTACTGATATGTTGGAGAGGATCAGAGAGCTGGAGCGGGATAATAAGAGACTTAGAGACCTGATGGATGTTGCGAGTCAGAGAGTTGCCCGTCATTAGCGTAAGAGTTTAGTATTCAGGGAGATTAACGGTTCGGCGTTCAGATTTATAATCGTAGGAGGATTGCTAGGCTTGAGGCTTGTGCCAGGAGGCATTTGGGCTACCGTTCTTAGATTATTTCTTGAGTATCCTAGTGTTGACTTATAGCACCTAGTAGTAGCTAGTTATTAGGGATTTGTAAATCCTATATTTTAGAACCGTATTGTAACCATTAGTATTGATGAAATGGAATCTAATGTTACCATCCTATGTTCGATATTCTTAACTTAATGATATTTTCTATTGCTTATTGCATATTGCATTATTACTAAATCGTGGCATTATCATGAAGTTATTATGATTTTGTATTTCCGTGTAATAATACTTGTTATTTTATTCGAACCCCGTTAATAATCTCGTATCACCATGAAATTTCATCGTGTTGTGTATTGTTATGATGTAGAACAATGCCTGACACCCGATCTGGAGCATCAAGGACACGTGAAGGAGTTAACAAACAAATTAATCGCCAATGGCAGGAGCGTTGGAAGCTCGTAACGCTGCCAGGAACCTTGAACCCCTTATGGGAGACGGGGGTGAACATGAAGAAATAAGTGGAAATGGAGGAAATGGAAATGGAGGAAATGAAAATAGAGGAAATGGAAATAGAGGAAATGGAAATGGTAATAGGAACGGAGGAGGAAATGTCTAAAACTTCAGAGGATTTATGCCTGCTCGAGAGTGCACATATCAAGACTTCCTGAAGTGCCAGCCACTTAGCTTTAATAGAACAGAAGGAGTTGTTGGGTTAACTCGTTGGTTCGAGAAGATGGAAATGATGTTCCACATTAGCAACTGTCCAGAGATGTACCAAGTGAAGTATTCTACGTGCACGCTTCTGAATAGTGCTTTGACATGGTGGAACTCTTATAAGAGAACAATTGGGATTGAAGCCGCTTATGCCATGAGTTGGGCAGAACTTATGAAGTTGATGACAGAAGTGTATTATCCAAGGAACGAGGTTCAGAAGATGGAGACTGAGTTATGGAACTTGGTTGTTAAGGGAAATGACTTGACTGCTTATAATAGAAGATTTTAGAAATTGGTGTTGTTGTGTACTAGAATGGTACCAAATGAGGAGGACAAAGTTGAGAGATTCGTTGAAGGTTTCCCTGACAATATTCAGGGGAATGTAATCGCTGATGGACCCACTAAACTTCAAGATGCAATACGTATTGCCAATAATTTAATGGATCAAAAGTTGAAGGGATATGCTAGAAGTGCTGAAAATAAGAGAAGGTTGGAGAACAACCCGAGAGACAATCGTGAACAACAACCAGTTTTCAAGCGGCAAGATGTTAGAGGCCAGAACATGGCTAGAGCTTATATAGCTAGGAACAATGAGAAAAAGGGGTATGTTAGATCTCTTCCCTACTGCAACAAGTGCAAGTTGCACCATGCAGGGCCGTGTACTGTGAGATGTGGAAACTGTAAGAGAGTCGGTCATATAACTAGGGATTATACAGCTACAGTTACTCTAAACACTTAGAGAGCCCCAGTTAGGAATCAGTCGAGTATTGTTTGTTATGAGTGTGGAAGGCCATGACATTTTAGAAGTAATGAATCAGTCGAGTATTGTTTGTTATGAGTGTGGAATCAGTCGAGTATTGTTTGTTATGAGTGTGGAAGGCCAGGACATTTTATGAGTGTGGAAGGCCAGGACATTTTAGAAGGCCAGGACATTTTAGAAGTTAGGAATCAGTCGAGTATTGTTTGTCCTAAGTTGAGAAATCAGAACCGTGGAAACAAGAATGGAAACAAGACTGGAAACCAGACTAGAAGTAATGAAGCTACAGCAAAGGCTTACGCCATTGGAGGAGGAGGAGCAAACCCTGATTCCAACATTGTTACGGGTACGTTCCTTCTCAATAACTGTTATGCTTCTATGTTATTCGATTCGGGTGACGATAGGAGTTTTGTGTCGTCTACCTTTAGTGCTTTGCTTGATGTTGCACCATCCACTTTAGACGTTAGTTTTATGTCATAGAACTTTCGCATAGAAGAATTTCAGAAACAAATGTTATCCTTAGAGACTGTACGTAAGGATAATTAGGTCATCCGTTCAACATAGATCTAATGCCCGTAGAACTTTGTAGTTTCGACGTCATTATCAGTATGGATTGGTTGGCGAAGTATCATGCGTTGATCGTTTGTGACAAGAAGGTTATCCGTATCCCTTATGGAGACGAGGTGTTGATAATCCGAGGTGATGATTGTGACAACGTAAGTATGTCGAAGCTGAGTATCATATCATGTACAAAGACCCAGAAGTATATATAGAAAGGATGTCAAGTTTATCCAGCGCAAGTTACATCTAAGAAGACTGAGGACAAGTCGAAGGAGTAGCGACTTAAGAACGTGGCAATTGTACGGGAATTTTTGGAAGTATTTCCAGAGGATTTGCCTGGACTACCACCTGCTCGACAAGTTGAATTTTAAATTGACTTGGTCCTGTTGCAGCACTGTAGCACTGAGCCCGTATCGATTAGCACCAGCCAAAATTGCAAGAGTTATCCACACAGTTGCAGGAACTTTCTGACAGAGGATTTATAAGACCCAGTTCCTCACCCTAGGAGCACCGGTTTTGTTTGTCAAAAGAAAATATAGATCTTTTTCGAGGATGTGTATTCAACTACCGTGACCTTAAACAAACTTACTTGAAGAACCGATACCCACTTCCAGAATCGACAACTTGTTTGATCATCTGTTTTAAAGGTCAAGAGTCTAACTCCAAGATCGACCGAAGATCTGTTATCACCAACTCATTAGTTCTGAGGAAACAACTCCAAGACGCATTAGGACTCGCTATGGTCACTATGAGTTCCAAGTAATGCCGTTTGGTTAACTACGTCCGACAGTATCATAGATTTGATGAATCGGGTATGCAAACCTACTGGATAGATTTGTGATTGTATTCATTGATGATATTTTGATCTACTCCAAGAGCAGAAAGGAGCATGAAGGGCACCTTAAATTATTCAGAGTTACTTAAGAAGAGGAGATTATTACGCAAAGTTTTTACAGTACGATTTGGCTGTCAAAGGTATAATTTCTTGTCACGTGATTGATAGTGAAGGCATTCATGTTGATCCCACTAAGATTGAGTCAATCAAGGATTGGGCATCACCCAAGACACCAACCGAGATTCATTAATTTTTAGGTTTGGCCGGTTACTACTGACGATTTATCGAAGGTTTCTCAAAAATCACTAGGCCTATGATGAAGTTGACTCAGAAAAGCATGAAGTTTGATTGGGGAGAAAAGGCAGAGGCTGCGTTTTAGCTGTTGAAAATCAAAAGTGTGTATGCTCTAATTTTAGGCTTACCCAGGAAGTGATAAACTTCGTGGTATACTTGATGCTTTCGTATAAAGGTTTGGGCGCGTTGTTGATGCAAAAGGAGAAGGTTATATCGTACGGCATCACCCAACATCAAGTTCATGAAGAAATATACCACACACACCCTAGAGCTTGGTGGGAGTATGTTTGCTTTAAAAGATGTGGAGACACTATCTGTATGGTACAAAGTGCATCGTGTTCACTGATCACATGAGTTTGCAACACATTCTCGATCAGTAAAGGAGTTGAACAGAGACAACTACGATGGTTAGAGTTTGTTGCGCCGACTAGACGTGAGATTCGATATCACAGGAAAGGCGAACGTGGTGGCTGATGCCCTGAGCCGAAAGGAAAGAAGTAAGCCGCTACGAGTTCGGGCCTTAGGTATGACTATTGGGTTGAATCTCCTAAGCAGATTTTAAGTGCTCAATCGGAAGCCAGAAAAGAAGAGAACTTCATCAACAAAGATTTGCATGGCATGATTACCATGGGCGCAGCTAGAACCTCGTGCTGATGGTACATTATTGTTGAACAATCGAAGTGGATTCGCGTTTTGGTGACCTGAGACCTTCATTATGCTGGAGTCCTCATAAGTCAAAGTATTCCATCCATCCTGGATCGGATAAAATGTACCAAGACCTGAAAAAGATGTATTGGTGGCCCAACATGAAAGCAGAAATTGCCACCTATGTCAGCAAGTGTTTAACGTGTGCCAAGGTTAAGGTAGAATATCAGAAGCCGTCTGGATTTTTTTTTTTTTTGGTTCAACCGGAAATCCCACAATGGAAATGGTGAGAACATAATCGATGGACTGTGACTAAATTGCCAAGACGGCAACCGGGTCAAGACAGATTTGGTAATCGGGATCGTCTCACTAAGTCTGCTCAATTTCTTGCCTATACGAGAAGATTGAAACACGTAGAGAATTGAACAAGCCAGTACTTTGAAGAAGTAGGTCTCAAGCATGGATGCCATTTTCGATCATCTCTAATCGGGATAGAAATTCCACTTTCACAGTTTTGAAGACTCTTAAGAAGAATTTAATGTACTCGGATTGATATGAGTACATCTTACCATCCAACAGACCAATGTCATAAAAAGAAGTGAGAGAACCATTCAGACGTTAGAGACATGTTGCGTGCCTGTGTACTCGACTTTGGAAAAGGTTGGGATAAACATTTACCGTTAGTAGAATTTTTGTACAACAACAGTTACCATACCAGCATTTAGGCTACTCTATTTGAGGCGTTGTATGGGCGCAAGTGTCAATCAACTATCTGTTGGGCTGAAGTTGGAGATAGACAGCTCACTGGCCCATAGATCATCCACGAGACAACTGAGAAGATCGTTCAAATCAAGAGTCGTATCCAAGCCACCAGTGACCGTCAACGATTATGCCTCGTCAGATCGGAACCCCTTATAGTGTCAAGTGGGAGATAAGGTCATGCTGAAAGTGTCACCATGGAAAGGGGTGATACGCTTTGGCAAACAGGGAAAGTTGAACCCTCATTATATTGGACCTTTTAAGATCATTACTAAAGTAGGAACCATTGCCTACCGACTTGAACTCCGAGAGCGGTTGAGTAGAGTTCATAGTATGTTTCACGTCTTGAATTTGAAGAAATGCATGGCTGATGAACCTCTTGCTGTACCGTTGGATGAGATCCAAGTTGACGACAAACTGCACTTCATTGAAGAACCCGTCGAGATCATGGACCGTGAGGACAAACGTCTGAAGCAGAGCCGTATTCCGATTGTCAAAGTACGCTGGAACTCTATGAGAGGTCCTGAGTTCACCTGGGAGCGTGAAGATCAAATGCAAAAGAAGTACCCTCATCTTTTCCCAATTTATGTGCCTCGATGGCAAAACAAGTCATAAGCTTTTGAGGACAAAGCTCTTTTAACAGGGAAAGAATGTGACACCCCATAAATTTTTGTTCAATAATTTAGCCATTTCCGTTTAGTAATTTGAATTTTTAAAAGTTTCGTTTAATATTTACGTTTAACCGGGAAGTTTTCCGCTTTTATCTGAGAATCGTCTTCGAGAGTGAACCGGGACACCAAACATCGTAGTATTTTGGCAATAGCCACGTTTTTATATTTCAAGGCAATATTTAAAATTTCATAATTTTTGGTGATACCGTTATTCGTTTCGTTACTTACGTGAATCGTGATTTATTTAAAATATAAGCATATGCATGGAGGACTTGGAAATTAAATCAAACATGAAACACTAGTATCCTAGAATGTTGGAGACCATTTTGGTCCCCCCCCCCTCCCTTCTCACGTCTATACAAGCATCCCCTTAGTGGAACCTTAGATAGCCAAATTAGAATTTCAAACAATACGACAAGATTCCAACTAGCCCTCTTCCTTGCCGTAAAATTATGATTGGGAGATCATTTTAGTCCCCTCTCTTCCTTTGTCCTATCCCACGCACACACACATAACAACACTCTTAGTGATTGAAGACAATTATGCATATATACCATTTACATCTCATTTTCTCATTCATATCTCACACACAAAACTCATATCTTTCTCTCTTCTTGTGTTTGTTGTCCGAAAATACACACACACATACATAAAATCATAATTTTTCATTTTTAATCAAAAACTCTTAAAGATTTGTTGAAAGTTTGATCATTTGTATCGCTTCGGCGATTAGTTAAACAACATTTGGTTGTTTTTTTTTTTCAAGCATACTTTTGTGAAATTACTTGATACATAACCCGCACGCGATAACCCTTATTAGATATTGTGATAAATTAACCTATCCGTTTCCCAATGTTTACCTAAATTCTTCAAAATATGAGTGTGTCAGTGATGTTGTAGACTTTAGAACTTGGCTTGGTATATCACTCGAGACCGCAGTGATGAGTACTATGGTTTTAGATAGAGTAACTTGTTTAAATTAGTAAATTTTAGGATTACACCTAAAATGCCTTTACATGTTTCTTATTAACTAACTACACTGGTTAGTTAACCCCCATATAAACCCTTTGTTTACTCTCATTTTAAGAGTAAGATGCCCCTAGAACAACCCATAGAGCCAATCCTTTAGGAACTACACCAATTATTTGTTTCGTTACAACTTTACACCTTAGCCTACCCTGTTAGATTATGTTTATTTTACAGTTGCTAGTTGCTTAAAGTGTAAAGTTTATATTTCTCGAGTCTTGTGTCAATTTTGGTATGGTTGAAATAAATTTGGACATCGCAAATGGGAATGTATATTATAGTCAAAACTCATGTATTTTTACTACTATCACAATTAATGGTACGTCAGAAGAATGAAGGAATTATCGAAGGAATTATCTTGAATTATTATGATCATGAAGATGGTGAAATTACACCTAGTTTCATAGTGTAGGATATTGGAAATCATAACACAATGGAAGATAGATGGATTAGCTAAGTCTAAAGAGAGAAAGTAAGAGAAAAGCTTTCTAGTAAGAGAAAGTGTAACATGTAAAATGAAATGACTAACCACCTCTTCCAAGACATGGAAGAGGCTTATATAGTGGCATACAAAACTAGCCTAATGGCCTTGGTAGTGGGCTTACATGTTGGGTTTTAATACCCGACCCATTACTGAATGTTATACATTAAACGATTAAATATGAGCTACAATAATTGGTAAAATACACGAGGTGATCATGTCTTTTTCTAATATCTAACAATCTCTCCCTAAGGGAGGTAACTCCAGAAAATACTAACTTAAGCTTAACAATCTCAATCTTGTGTTCAGCTCATAGTTTTTGATTCTTTATGTGAAATCTTATACATTGATGTAGTGATCTTTGTCTTGTGGCTTGTGATTATACTTGATATGTGATCTTGAGCTTCTTTGAGATCATCAGCCAAATCTAATCTCTGATCATCAACTTTTGGCCTTTTGTCATCTTGTGCTGGTGACATCTGGACTGGCATGCTCATACCTTTCTTGATGGTGAAAGCTTGACTATTCGTCGTTCTTGAAGTTTCTTTAACTTTAATACGTGATCACTTCAAGAGGACTTTAATATCAGAGTTGCGGAATAATTGAAACATATACTTGTGCTTTCATGAGGTCATTAGATGTATCGGTCGACTATGAGCATGCAGTTAAGAAATAGACTCCACTAGAATGAGGTATCTCCATCTCTATCTTTACTTGAACCTGTAATAAAACAGTTAGCAATAAAGCTTATGGACAAATATGGCTTTGTAATTCGCCCGAGTTTGGTTGGATTAACCTCCAGATCCTGTGAGGACCAACCTGTGATCCGGTAGATTCAATCTTAAGAACAATCTCCTTGACAAGGTTTCATGTATAAGTGTCGGATCTTCCAATGTATGAACATCAGAATCACCTAACTTGCCTATTCTCTGAATCAAAACGTCTCAAAGTAGACAACACGCTAAGAGTGATTCGGTTAGTTACTATCTTACCGATTGAAGAGGAAAATTGATTTGAAAATCAATCGATGTGTCACTTGAGAAAGTGTTTTGTGACACATCGAGAATGTTAAACATTTATGAAAATCCATCAATTGTCAATTCATAATCTGGACCCGATTCGATATCCAATGTCACAAGTTTAACCCATTAAGGATCTCACAAGTCACCTACCATGAGCTTGTTTGATGTTGATGTTTTAAGCATGTTTTTCTTAGGCTCTTAGCATGGATGCTGTTGCTTGACTTATGTGAAGTCTATTTGCCCAGATTGGTTTACCAAAAAATTTATCTATGTCTTCAAATACCGTTGTTGAATTTATTTAAGCTTTCGTATTTTAACTTTTGAATCTTTTAAATTTGATCAATGTAAAACTTATTAATATTTTGAATTTATACAACGGTGTTTATTTTTAAACGTACCCTTAGAGGTCGTTCTTTATGCTTTGTACTTGAGATATTCAGTGACGTCATGCCCTCGGACACTAAATTGGACAAGACCCTATTTGGGGGTGTTACAAATATTGGTGGAGAATTTACAAATCTGGAGATCTTGAAGTGTTGGAGTCTTGAAACTTCAAGGCGGTTGTTCAACACACAATCTTTCTTAATAAACTCAACAAGGAGAATCTACCGAGCAAATATCAGGGGAGTTTCTCATTCTAATTTTTTTTAATTCCCGTATTTAATGTTTTATATATACAACGAGGACGTTGTATAATTCAAGTGGGGGAATGGAATTAGAATGTTTACTTTACCCATTTTTCACACTAAAATACTTAAATTATGCTCAAATTTAAAAAAAAATTCAAGCATACTTTTATGAAATTACTTGATACATAACCCGCACGCAATAACCCTTATTAGATATTATGAGAAATTAACCTATCCGTTTCCCAATGTTTACCCAAATTCTACAAAATATGAGTGTGCCGGTGATATTGTAGACTTAAGAACTTGGCTTGGTATATCACTCAAGATCGCAGTGATGAGTACTATGGATTTAGATGGAGTAACTTGTTTAAATTAGTAAATTTTAGGATTACACCCAAAATGCCTTTACATGTTGCTTATTAACTAACTACACTGGTTAGTTAACCCCTATATAAACCCTTTGTGTACTCTCATTTTAAGAGTAAGATGCCCCTAGAACAACGCATAGAGCCAATCCTTTAGGAACTACACTAATTATTTGTTTCGTTACAACTTTACACCTTAGCCTACCCTGTTAGATTATGTTTATTTTACAGTTGCTAGTTGCTTAAAGTGTAAAGTTTATATTTCTCTAGTCTTGTGTCAATTTTGGTATGGTTGAAATAAATTTGAACATCGCAAATGGAAATGTATATTATAGTCAAAACTCATGTATTTTTACTACCATTACAATTAATGGTACGTCCGAAGAATGAAGGAATTATCGAAGGAATTATCCATAATTATTATGATAGTGAAGATGGTAAAATTACACCGAGTTTTGTAGTGTAGGATATTGGAAATCATAACACAATGGAAGATAGATGGATTAGCCAAGTCTAGAGAGAGAAATTTAGAGAAAAGCTTTCTAGTAAGAGAAAGTGTAACATGTAAAATGAAATGACTAACCACCTCTTCCAAGACATGGAAGAGGCTTATATAGTGGCATACAAAACTGGCCTAATGGCCTTAGTAGTGGGCTTACATGTTAGGTTTAATACGCGGCCCATTACCAAATGTTATACATTTAACGATTAACTATGAGCTACAATAATCGGTAAAATATACGGGGTGACCAAGTTTTTTTCTAATATCTAACAATCTCTCCCTAAGGGAGGTCACTCTAGAAAATACTAACTTAAGCTCAACAATCTTAATCTTGTGTTTAGCTCGTAGTCTTTGATTCTTCATGTGAAATCTTGTACATTGATGTAGTGATCTTTGTCTTGTGGCTTGTGATTGTACTTGATATTTGATCTTGAGATTCTTTGAGATCATCAGCCAAATCTAATCTCTGATCATCAACTTTTGGCCTTTTGCCATCTTATGCTGGTGACATCTGGACCGGCATGCTCATACCTTTCTTGATGGTAAAAGCTTGACTATTCGTCGTTCTTGAAGTTTCTTTAACTTTAATATGTGATCACTTCAAGAGGAATTTAATATCAGAGTTGCGGAATAATTGAAACATATACTTGTGCTTTCATGAGGTCATTAGATGTATCGGTCTAGTATGAGCATGCGGTTATGAAATAGACTCCACTAGAACGAGGTATCTCCATCTCTATCTTTACTTGAACCTGTAATAAAACAGTTAGCAATAAAGCTTATGGACAAATATGGCTTTGTAATTCGCCCGAGTTTGGTTGGATTAACCTCCAGATCTTGTGAGGACCGACCTATGATCAGTTAGATTCAATCTTAAAAAGAATCTCCTTAACAGGGTTTCCTGTATAAGTGTCGGATCTTCCAATGTATGACCATCAGAATCACCTAACTTGCCTGTTCTCTTAATCACAATGTCTCAAAGTAGACAACATGCTAAGAGTGAATCGGTTAGTTACTATCTTACCGATTGAAGAGGAAAATTGATTTGAAAATCAATCGACATGTCACTTGAGAAAGTGTTTTTGTGACACATCGAGAGTGTTAAACATTTATCAAAATTCATCAATCGTAAATTCATAATCTGGAAATATTTTAAGAGATTCTAAGTGGCTAAGGAGGGTTGTGCATTGCATCACTAGGTCCATGATGTCAGTCTTCAATGTCAGCAATCATCATTTTGATTCTGACAACAGATGTATTGACTCGGTTTCTACTTAAGTGTATAAAGGGCTTCTTTCTTTACACCCTTTATCCTTACATTTATTTTTCATTCTTTAACCCCTTTAGTGCTTATTGAGACTTCATGACTAGAACCTTGTTGGGTTTGTTCCAGTTCTAGCTTCATCTCAGTCGGTACTATTCTCTTATTCTCACATTTACTCCTTTTTTATGTCATACCTAAGGACTTCTACACTAACTAGTGGATTGACCCTGGGTAGATCCCTCTGGTTCTGGCTGGATCATGGGAACTAATACCTAACCTTACCAACCTTATATCTCTGAGAAAATTAAATGCATGGTCAGTCTTTTTGATACAGTTCACCTAGCCATAAAACCAATTTGAAAAACTCAATCAGGTACTTGTGATATAAATATCAAAGCTTTTAGTACCTCGATTGTTTTTGAATTTTTAGAAACACCCCCCCTCAACATGTGCATTGATTAATCGAAACTGTTTAGCATAAGGAGGGATGAGTATACATATGAGTCCACAAAATCACATTTTTTTATCAGTTTTCATATTTTAATAACATTTTCTCCCCTTATCGAAAACGTCAAATCCTTTGATATTTTGGATACCAATGGATTCGAATATGTTGGAAAAATTGGGAGAAAATGTGCTAATTAATCACAAGCTAAATAGGGAACATATTAATGCTCCTCCTGAATCTATGAGGGATTCTGTTAGTGTCTGGTATGATAGGTTTGAAATATTTTGTATTTAATGAGAAATTCATAAAAAAATTCATACTCTGACACATAACACTAAGTATACCACTAATTTATAATGTACAAGATACAATATATACATACAAGTGATATTGACCTTATAAATGGAATGAAGAGATCATTCCATTCTCTGAAGAAGTATGTAGTCAATATCGAGAACCCGTCCACCAATAAAGCATTCCAAATTCTAGAAGATCCTTCAGGTTTTGAGTCTCCGTTCAATGTCATGTATGAATTCCTTACTCCTTAACACATCCTTATCAGTCCAAAACCATATGTTCATACCCAGATTGAGTCAATTAACCTTGTACTCCTTAACTCTGTAATCCAGTGCTTCTATAATATTTGTCAGCGTACCATCACTGAACTTGTAAATCTCATTGAACCGCATGATCTTCCGTTCATTATTACTAACAGGGAACATAACTGCAGGAGGCAAATCAATGATTGTATAATCATGCTTGAACTCGAAGCATGTTGCATCCCATCCAGGTTTAGTGAGATTCAGCTGTTTCTTGTAGCTTTTAATGCTGAGTAAGAAGTCTTCAACCCACTATCGAATCACTAAATTTTGTGTTTATAGTTTAACAACAGTAAAAAGCATACGTATGTCTAAACCAAGAAGATGATTTAGATGACCTTGAAGAAGTAGCAGATTCAGGTCTTCAAAGTCATTAGGATACAAGTTTTTGAAGTCCTTTTCGGCAATCGTGTATTCTTGATGACTAGCTCTCTGCAGTGTGATCTTTTTTAGGTAGTCATACCCGTAGCGAGAGTAGGCTTTTATTCTAACAACATTGAGTATACGCATGTGACATCTGACCAGGTTGTGGCTTGATTCAGCGGTGTGTCAGTCAATGTAGAATTTCTGACTATTAAATCACCAATAAGAGATACCATAAGAGGCACTTATGTCATAGGTGCAAATGTCATTGATCTACATATGCTCAGGTACGAGTAGTTCAAGTCCAAAGTCATGATAACGAGCAGCCTTCATCTTGGAAATTGGCAAGGCTTGTCCGCTTCCCTTACTGCCATAACGTAAATAATCTAAGTCTTTATTGAAAAAGAATTGGGTTTAAATAGTGACATGACCTGGTGGACCATTGAGAGGCAGATGTTTGCTAATATCAATCCTGACTTGATCACCTTCTCGATTAGCCCAGTCAATATGATCTGTAAGCATCTTGTGACACTCTTCCATCTAAAACTGAAGATGAATGACATTCGGGTAGATAGGTTTAATGACTTCATAAGCTTGACCTTCCAAATCTGCTTGAGTAAGCTCGATCTTTCCCATCTTTTGGCAATACCAGTTCATAAACGCCCGCATATCCCCAGTCTTTTCAAGTAAAGAGTTCTCCGTCGGAGCTTGATACATGGTAGCTAGAGCATTAGCCTAGTTGTTCACAGCATCAGGAATGTGGGACGTAAGAGGAGCTTGTGTCTGTGATGAACCAGAAGCACCAGCGTTATGTCGTCTTCTCTTACTTAGATCCGAATCTGGTAGAGGAGGAGGAGGAGG